>SKCR01038112.1:0-214741 GCA_019454045.1 Zanthoxylum bungeanum
GCTAGGTAACCTTCCTAGCAACACAGAACCAAATCCAAGAAACCGAGGGAAGGAGCAATGTCAAGCCATTACTTTGAAAATCGATATTGAAATCAATAAAGACGTTGGAATCAAAGCATCTACGGAAGAAATTCCAAAAGAAGTAGTTCCACAGATGAAGGAAAAAGATGTTGGACAATTATGACCCATAGCGTCACTATTTGTAAAAGACATTGTGGTTTTTGTACAAATTAACTATGTGATAATGGAAATTGCTATTTTATCATTTTGTAATTAGATTACTTGAATATATAAATGATAAAAGTCCTTATGATTAGTTCCAGATTATAAGATATGAGACAGTATCAATCCATGAAGGTTTAATCATTAAATATCCCTAGTCGTAGTATTATCGAGACTGGACATCGATAATGCAGAATAGACTAGTATTGCACTTGTGTGTATTATGAAAGCGTAACAACATAGTTCTCATATATTTAAGTATTGGATACTTATGCAGGTTGTTGGGTTTCTAAAGTGTCACAAGATCATTTAAGCAATGAAATAAATGTGAATACGAAAGTAAGAATGGCGGAATCATACTTACAAATAACGGATGTTGGATGCGCTGAACACATAAACTTTGCCTTTGAGAAGTCTCAAAGCTTCCTTTTGAATGTGATGAATCCAAGCTCCAAGCTATGATTTGAGATTCCAAGCTCAAATGTTGGTTTCCCTATCACCTTGAATGATCTTTTATGTGATAGCAATGGAGAAATTTTGCAACAAAATTTCCCCAAAAATACTTGAAGTATTCGGCCAATGAGGAAAGAAGAGAGAGCTTTTGCTTTGTCTTGTGTTTTTCTTTCTAAAACAATTACAAGTTATCAAAAAGTCAAAAGGCAAAATTTGGTATATCCTTTTCCAAAAAGAATAAAGCAAATTGGAGGGAAAAAAGCAATTAAGGCTTCCAACTACTCCCATCATGAATAGTGACTGGATGTCAATCACAAAAAGGTGACTTGACTTCCATCACTAAAGTGACTTGCGATGTGACTTGTGTGCCCCACTAAATTCAAAATCCGAGTAGGCCCACAAACACATTCCGGGCTCGGGTTCGTTAATTTCAAATTAACGAATTTTCCATTGCGACGTAATTAAATCAAATTTAATTAAATAATTATGCCTAGCAAAATTACTATTCACTTCGCTCGCGAATTAATTCGAAATTAATTCGTTCACCCGAATTAAAATCCAATTTTAATTCTGCGTTGAAATCTAATTTCTTTTTATATATCAGATATATTATTTTATCGATTAATTCCAAATTAATCGTTCTCTCTCTTCTAATAGTATTTTATCCCAGATAAAATCTCTCCGCAATTAATCATAGATAATTATGTTCGAATCATACGTCATCGGTGAATCTTCGGGAAGCGCCCCATGAGATCCCTGGATATGTTGGCAGTAAATCCGGTGTCGGACTATCCGAACACGTACGTACCTCGTACTATGTTTTTATCGATTTACGAGAAATGGTTGGCTTCTAGCAAAGCACCGTGCCTCCCCAATTCTCCAGAAATATTCTTAAAGAAATATTTAATCTATGTCAGACGTAGTATACGTAGTATTGCGTATTTCGATCCAGTATCGGATGTCACATGCAAGGCCTGGGGGTGGAATAGTGTCTGCCCCATACGAAGCATATATCGGATCACAAGCAACTAGTCTATTTAATCGGATAATCATGACCTTGTCATATTATCCCAATGGTTACAACCAATTAGAGTACCAGTTCTGTATCCCTGCGTGATCATCATCTCTATATGACTGAAGTGATACTTCCGTCTTGACATCACACCCAATACACTATCCAGAGCGAAACTGTTTCCGTACCATCGGTAAACACAACCTCCTATCACACTTGCATAAGTATCCAATAATTAAATATATGAGAACTATGCCGTTACGCTTCCATAACACGCACAAGTGCAATACTAGTCTATTCCGCAATATCGATGTCCAGTCTCGATAATACTACGACTAGTGATATTTAATGATTAAACCTTTATAGATTGATATTGTCTCATATCTAATAATCCAGAACTAATCATAAGGACTTTTATCATTTATATATTTAAGTAATCAAATTACCAAATGATAAAATGCAATTTCCATTGTCACATAGTTAATTTGTACAAAAACCACAATGTCTTTTACAAATAGTGACGCTATGGGTCATAATTGTCTAACACAAGTGTGATAGGAGGTTGTGTTTGCCGATGGTACGGAAACAGCTTCGCTCTGGATAGACTCCTCGAAATCTCATTGGTAGTATGACTATGTGTCTATGGGAATCCGAATCAGGGTATGTGTATTTGGTCTTAACCTGAGACTTGCATCGCTAATACTTGCGACAATCAATACGCTTTGGTTTTGGTCGTCCGGGGCTTTAACAGGTTCTGTGTACGCCTCTTCTGGGTTTATTGAGAATCGTAGTGTATTGGGTGTGATGTCAAGATGGAAGTATCACTTCAGTCATATTGAGATGATGATCACGCTGGGATACAGAACTAGTACTCTATTATATTGCAACTATCGGGATAATATGACAAGGTCATGATTATCCGATTAAAGAGACTAGTTGCTTGTGATCCGATATATGCTTCGTACGGGGCAGACACTATTCCAGCCCCAGGCCTTGCATGTGACATCTGATATCGGATTGCAATACGTAATACTACGTATACTATGCCTGACAAAGATTATATATTCCTTAAAGAATATTTCTGGAGAATTGGGTAGGCACGGTGCTTTGCTAGAAGCCAACCATGTCTTGTAAATCGGTAAGAATGTGGTACCGGGTACGCACGAATTCGGATAGTCTGATAACCGGATTTACTGCCAACATATCCAAGGATCTCATGGGTCGCTTCCCGAAGATTCACCAATGACGTATGACTCGAACAAAATTAATCTGGGATTAATTATGAGAGAGAGAAAATTAATCTAGGATTAATTGCGGAGATAATTTATCTGGGATAAAATTCGATTTGTAGAGAGAAAGCGATTAATTTAGAATTTATCGATAAAATAATATATTCGATATAATAAATGAAATTAGATTTCATAACGGAATTAAAATTGGATTTTAATTCGGGAGAACTAATTAATTTAGAATTAATTCGCGATCGACTTTCGTAATAATTTTACAAGGCATTATTATTTAATTAAATTTGATTTAATTAACTCGCAACGGAAAATTCGTTAATTCGGAATTAACAAACCCGAGCCCGGAATGTGTTTGCGGGCCCACTCGGATTTTGAATTAAAGTGGGGCCCACATCAAGTCACATCACAAGTCAATCTCATCACTTTATTTGATGGAATTTGTTAGTTGGTGATGGCTTGATTTACACACTTCCTTATTTTATTTTAATTGGTTGAGTGACCTTTACCAAATCTTGGATTTGGTATATGACTTTTGATTTTGGAAAATCAAATTAACTTAACACATTTTCACTCTCCTTTTCCTCTCTTCACCGAAAACTCTCTCTCTTTTACTCTCATATTGCCGAGAGTTGCATCAAGAACAAGGGGAATTTTGTTTCAAAAATATCCATTGCTAGCACATAAAGAAGTCAACAAAGGTGATAGGGAAACAATCCCTACGAGTTTGGAATTCAAAGTTCACATCTTGGAGCTCAACATACAATCAAAGGAGAGCTTGAAGCACTTCTCAAATGAGGAAAATTTTTATTATTCTCTACATCATTAACCGATCAAAGTGAGTATAATTTCCGCTATCTTACTTCGAGTATTCACATGTTTTATGCTTAAATAGATCCTTGGCATGTTCTTAGAGAACCCAACAATGGTATCAGAGCCAAATTAAGCATGAAATTGATTAGGGTTCATAATCTTGAATTTGGGTATTTTTGCTTAGAGCATGATTTTATCAAATTGATTGTTTGAGTATGCTTAGATTATGATAACTTAGAGTTATGCATGATTAATTTTATGAAAAATATATTAGATTAATTTTCCCCAAATTTAATGGCTTGGCCAAATGTGATGGAGCCCTAATGTCATGGTGATTTTTGAATTTTAGACCATTGGATGTGTTTAAAATGCATGAGTATATTGATTTGTGATTTAATTGGATTGAAATCAAAATCGGATATAAAATGCCCAATATTGTTGTGACTTAAAGAAGCATGTTAGAGTTGACTTTGCTTCAATTATGTTGGACATGAATTGAAAATGATTAAACATGATTAATTAATTAAATTGGTGTTTTGGAAATGTTAATTTAACTAATTAATTATGGCTATACACTTTAATTAAATAAATTGTGATATTTGGAATATTGGAATTTAATTAATTAGGCTTAAATTTGGAATTGGGCTAAAATTGTTATATTTGGGCTTAATGGGCTTGGTTGGGCCAAGTTGGTTTAGGACAATTGGATTGGATCCAAATTGGGCCTAAAACCATTCCATAAAGTCCAAATATAATAAATGGGCCTTTTAAATTTAATTGGGCCTAATGGGCCGAAATTTATTTTATGGCAAATAGAGTGATTCCTTTATTGGGCCTTGGCATTTGGGTTTGACCCATATTGGCCAAAGCCCATGCCTTATGAATTAATTAAAAGCCCATTGGACTTTAATTAAATAAACATTGGATGTTAATTGGGCCTTTGAGACCCATTAAGATTAGATTTAGAATCTAAGTCGTAAAGGCACATTAATAAAGTGTAATTATTTAATTTATAATTAAATACGAATTAATATTGAATACAAATTAAATCAGATTTAAAATTGTAGTTCAATATAATTCAAGAATTCGCACTTTAAGTACTTATTCTGAAACGAGTTGGACTCACGCAAATCAAATCGTTGTTTGAACATTGGATGATCACTTAATTCAAAGATTAATTAATTGGATTAGATTGATTGAATAACATGCTTTGTGTGAATACATGGATGTATTGTATGAATAATGTATATCTGATGGATATTAGACGGGTGAGGGTAATTTTGGAAATTGTTGTAATAAATTTAGAATTTATTAAATTGGACCTGCGTGTCCAGCCTTTATCTCTTCACTCTTTGTAATTCTCTTCTCACCAATTCCCCTCAATGTTAATGAGGTTTCTTTATTGTATTATGTAATTGGGTAGAAGTTAGAATAGTGCTAGCCGGTGAGAGGAAATGGAGTGATTTGTTCTAGGAACAATTGGTTAAATATCCATCCACATATCGTTATTATTTTATTCGCGCCTTATTATGCTTTTAGAATGCATGCTTAAGGGTGTATGATGAGACCTAATTAAAGATAATAAATTAGTTGCCAATTTACGCGAAAAACCCTCAATAAAATATTAAGCGTTTTTCCTTCCATTGAATGGTTCTTTCTCGAGATCCAAGATTGGCATTGGTTTGTTGGCCAAAGTCAAAATCAATGTCCATCGCGGATGTGTTTGAACCATGTGTTGGGAAGCGGCCGCGAGTGCGCATCCGAAAATCAAAATTATTATGCCACTTTTCCTTTGCCCAAGACCCATTTGTTTTGATTATTCTACAAGCCTAGGCATGTTACTATATATTCTAAGCATAAAACTCATAAAACATGCAAATAACATAAACATAAACATGCTAACTATCATAAGAACTCTAAATAAATAAAGAAAGAAAAAGACTTACTTGAACCGTAGACTCCTTCAGTCCTCCCTCCAATCTACAAGCTTTTCTCAAACTAAGCAAGCTCTTCCACGTTCTAAAGAGCCACCCAAGTGTGTGGCCTCCAAAGATGCACACACCAAAGCCAAAACTCAACGGCAAGACTACGCCTTGAGTGCACGGGTATTTTGCCATTGGTGCTAACCTAGGCAAATACCTCAAAACTTTTAACTCGAGGTTCCTCTAATCAATTAGACTTAAGGATCCTCAAAATGAGTGGCTTACTCTTAAACTTTAGAGTTGCTCACTTATATAAACCCAAGATATGAAAGGTTTTAGTGTAGCAAATTTGTAAATAATTCTTTGGGTTTATATAGTGCTCCAAAGACAACAAAATTAATTAAGAATCCGATGTGGGATAAAAGCTAATTTAATCTTAGCCATTGGATCTTAATTTAGTGGTTTAATGAGATTATAAAACCCTAATAAGAGTTTGGGCCGAATTGGAATTCAAAACAAATAAATTTTTTTACTATTCACGTTACTAGTAATTTTTTTTTTTATTCCAATTCCCAATGTGCCCCTATCGTCATTCACCAATCCCTAAGCCACTATGGAACCTCATAAATGATATATTCAATAATTAAACACATTGAACCATTTATGAACAATTCCTACAGAAATCATATATGCTGTTATATTTGTACTGTGCACTGTTAACCATTGATTTCGACTTTGTTGTGTGTGACCTTTTGGGTTCCCCTCAAGTTGGACATGAAATGAATCGTGATAATTTAATCGAACATAACTTATCCTCCAATCATATGGTGGGATCATCATTATCAATGACCTGATCATGTTCCTCATCAATATGGAAACCATATCTTTCAGGCTCATGTCTTTCCCTACCAGACCTTCTGAGTTCATAACCTTGTGGTTGTTCCGTCGTTGCCCTTTTGAGGGGCCTGAGGTTTAGTTCTATGTTAGTTTTTTCTTCTCATACCTCTTCGAGATCAAGTATACTCCCACTATATTTATTGAGAAGGAATTCATTCTCTAGAAATTTAGCATTTCTTGAGACAAATGTTATTTGTTCATTTGGGACGTAGAACACGTATGCTCTTGAGTTCAAGGAATATCCTACAAACTTACATTTAACTGTCCTATCATCCAATTGTTAGTTTGTGTGAGCTTGACATATGCGTCACATCCCCAAACTCTTAGATAACTAAGACTAGGACGTTTCCCAGACTATAACTCATATGGTGTTTGACTAACAGTCTTGGAAGGAACTTGGTTTAGTAGAAGTGTTGCAGTTTCTAAAGAAATACCCCAAATGAAAGAGGTAAATCCATACCTGGCATCATTGATTGGACCATATCTAATAATGTCCGATTTCTCCTTTCGGAGACCCCATTATGTCGTGGAGTTCCCAGAGGAGTCCACTGGGAAACAATGCCATTTTCTCTCAAGTAATCTTGAAATTCATTGCTTAAGTAATCACCACCTCGGTCAGACCTTAATGACTTAATAATTTTATTAAGCTGGTTTTCTACTTCAGCCTTGAAGTCTTTGAATTTCTCAAAGGCTTCAGATTTGTACCACATAAGGTACACATACCCATATCATGAATGATCATCGATAAAGGTAATGAAGTAGGAGAATCCACTTCTAGCGGTGACTGACATTGGTCCACATACATCAGAGTGTATGAGTTCTAATGTCTCCGCTGCACGCTGTCATTTACCTTTGAAGGGTAATTTGGTAATTTTACCAAGTAAACAAGACTCACAAGTTCCATAAGGTTTATATTTGAAGGGTTTGAAATACCCATCCTTATGTAGCTTAGTTAATCTTGTTTCATTGATATGACCTAAGCGACTGTGCCATAGAAGTGATTCATTTAGATTATTCGAGTTAACGTTGTATATATTAGAGGTTGACCACTCTTTGTTAGTTTGTAAGATATAGATACCATTATTGAAAATACCATCTCCATATTTTATTTCATTGAAATAAATAGAACATTCATTACAACTTATTAAGCATGAAAAACCTTTATTACATAAAGAAGAAATTGAAATGATGTTATTTACTAGAGAAGGTACATAAACACAATCTTCTAAGTCTAAAACTAAACCATTCGGAAAAACTAATGAATAAGTCCCCACGCACAATGCAGCCAGTTTTGCTCCATTACCCATGTGTAAGTCAACCTCCCCATGACGGAGTCTCCTACTGTTTCTCAGGCCCTGCACATTGTTACACAAGTGAGTCCCACAATTGGTGTCAAGCACCCAAGTAAATGGTTCAGAGTTTTGAGAATATAGTTCAATCATATACAACATACCTGAAGCATTGGGCTTCTTGGCCTCTTGTGCTTCCCTAGCTTCCTTGGCTTTCAAGGATCTGCAGTCTTTCTTCCAATGACCATTCTTTCCACAAAAGAAACATTTCCCATTTCTCTTTTTCTTCTCCACCTTACCATTGGGCTTTAGGTGATCTGAAGCCTTGGCCTTGCCCTTATTTTTCTTTGGGCCTCGTGGCTTCAGGTCCGTACCCGTAAGCATGACGGAGGTTTTAAGCTCCAGTTTCAGGTCCTTCTCTACTTGCTTTATCATATTGTGCAATTCTGCTAAAGTAGCTTCTCTATCAGACAGATGAAACTGCATAATAAAGTTAGAGAATTCTTTTGGTAAGGACTGAAGAATTAGATCGTGACCTATCTCATGATCCATGATGAACCTGAGGTTGGCCAGTTTTTCAATGTGGCCAATCATCTTAAGCACATGTCCACTAACAGATCCTTCCTAATACCTTGTTTGGAATAAGGCACATGACACTTGGAATCTCACGGTATGGACGGAAGTTGCATACACCTCTTTCAAGTGAAAGATGATGGTTTGAGCATCCATATCTTCGTGAGCTTTCTGAAGTTCGTCCGACATAGAGCCAAGCATTATGCAAACTGCTTGCTAATCATCATCGACCTGTTTCTTCCAAGCATCAAATGTATCTTGGTCAGCATCTTTTGCGAGTTCAGGGGAAATGGTCTTTCAAGAACATATAAAATATTTTCTTGTCGTAAGACAATTTTAAGGTTTCTAAACCAGTCATTGTAGTTGTCCCATTTGAGCTTATGCTCATCAAGGATGGAACGAAGTGATAATCTGTTTGCCATTTGAATGTTTGTGAAATATTTTAACCCATATGTTAAGAGAAAATGTTAAAATTAGGAATATGTTTTCATTATGTTTCATAATAACATGGGCTTTTAATATTATGAAGTTGCTCCCACTCAAATATTTTAAAATTTTAAGCAAATCGCATCAACCCCAATATGATGGATTTCTTGTGGGCAAGGATCCCATTATCATCATTTCATAACTCCGACTAGGGTCGGTCGTTATAAAATACGATAATTAGGTAGGTTCCCAACCAATTTATGATATAAATCAGAATTCCTTGATCATTGGGTTGGGCAATCAAACATGCCATAGCTTATGCTAGTCCTTATGGACACCCAATCTTTGCCACTAAGTTATAAGACCACGCCTAAGGGTCGGTGCGTCTTATGACTCAGAAAAGTCAAACCATTGTCAATAGTACAATTTAGGGACAAATTGGTATTGGTCAGTCTAGTAAAGCCTAGTCCTGCCAATACGGTTTAAGCCCTTTGGGTCTATACTTTACAATGGGAGGCAAATTTTAGACTTAAATTAGTATTGAGGATTTTAACAAGTTTAAGTGAATAACTGTCAAATGGATTCCTCCATTGAAAATTCCCCAGAGGGAGGGTGGAGCGAACTCTCTTAAATACCATTACCTCTTAGGCTCTTATTGCCTTGGTGACAGGAATAAACAATAGATCCTCCAAATTAGTCCAACACTTTAAATATGCTTTAAGGTAAGCTTTGAGTAAATGATTATCTAGATGTCTTCACAGCTTTCCTTTTGGCTATAAAAAGGTAGTGAGTGAAGGAAGACACCAAATCATTATCTAACTCTAGTAATACGTTTGGTTAAATTAACTTTAGTTTGGAAAGTTTTATTAACCCCTTGGTCCCAACCCACTTGTATATTTTATAATGTCTTTTATTATAAACAAGTGATTTATATTTATTAGCCTTAAAGGTAATAAATCTCTAAGTTCATCACGGAATAATTACTTAGCTAAGAGACAAGCAATACACTCTTTATTTCTTAGAAAGTCTCTAGATGCTTGCACCCTAAAATAATCATGCCAATTCTAATCATACATAGAATCATCAAGCATATGAGTTTTAATATGTTGGAATTATTTTAGGCATTAAATAACTTTGATTAATATTTAATTATGATATTGCATTTTATTTTATTCAAATAACTTTACTATTCATATTTTTCTGCAGACGTGAACTTTAAATGTAAATTCACAATTCAAATCTTAACCAAATCATGCAAAACTTGTGCCTAAAATTAAGTTCAGGGTGTTAGCTTTCCAACGAGCTTTTAAACACCCAATTTCAGGTACAAATGAGATAGAAATAATCAAAATAAAAAAGGCGCGCTGATACCACTGTTGGGAAGCGGCCGCGAGTGCGCAGCGGAAAATCAAAATTATTATGTCGTTTCCCCTTTGCCCAAGACCCATTTGTTTTGATTATTCTACAAGCCTAGGCATGTTACTATATATTCTAACCATAAAACTCATAAAACATGCAAAGAACATAAACCTAAACATGCTAACTATCATAAGAACTCTAAATAAAATAAAGAAAGAAAAAGACTTACTTGAACCGTAGACTCCTCCAGTCCTCCCTCCAATCTACAAGCTTTTCTCGAACTCAGCAAGCTCTTCCACGTTCCAAAGAGCCACCCAAGTCTGTGGCCTCCAAAGATGCACACACCAAAGACAAAAATCAACGGCAAGACTACGCCTTGAGTGCACTGGTATTTTGCCCTTGGTGCTAGCCAAGGCAAATACCTCAAAACTTTTAACTTGAGGTTCCTCTAGTCAATTAGACTTAAGAATCCTCAAAATCAGTGGCTTACTCATAAACTTTAGAGTTGCTCACTTATATAAACCCAAGATATGAAAGGTTTTGGTGTAGCAAATTTGTAAAGAATTCTTTGGGTTTATATAGTGCTCCAAAGACAACAAAATTAATTAAGAATCTGATGTGGGATAAAAGCTAATTTAATCTTAGCCATTGGATCTTAATTTAGTGGTTTAATGAGATTATAAAACCCTAATAAGAGTTTGGGCCGACTTTGGAATTCAAAACAAAAAAAAAATTACTATTCACATGAATAGTAATTTTTTTTATTTTATTACAATTTCCAAAATGCCTCTATCATCATTCACCAATCCCTAAGCTACTATGGAACCTCATAAATGATCTGTTCAATAATTAAACACATTGAACCATTTATGAACAATTCCTACAGCAATCATATATGCTGTTATATTTGTACTGTGCACTGTTAACCATTGATTTCGACTTTGTTGTGTGTGACCTTTTGGGTTCCCCTCAAATTGGACATGAAATGGATCGTGATAGTTTAATCGAACATAAATTATCCTCCGATCAGATGGTCGTTTGATTTCAATGACCAAGGTTGACATCTAGCAACATGCCAAGGCCCTCAAATGAGAAGGAAAGATATATATACTCATTCTGTATGCGATTTACATATGATACGGTCCCTCGCCTCACTATATCCCCACCTATTGACCTAGGGTACGGAAAGTGTCTATCCATATGGTCAAAGGTATAATGTTGATAGTTTCATAAATCGTGCTAACCCAATAATCTCACATGATTCTTCCGCTGTGGTCACAGTCTCAAGCACTGATCACACATATAAACCCGCGAGCTGGAATACTACTCTTATAAGAAAATATTATCCGAGAGAGTGGCGATTCTCTATTGTATCTTTACAAATTTCATGTGTTTCAACAAATGACCCAATCATACCCTTATGACCGGATCTTTTGAACTGGGGAAGGATAATGTCAAAGTTATTTGATCCACACATAAGATTGCAAAGACCTCAAGTCAAAGGACTAGTCATATAATCGATACATGAAAGTTCTCACAGACACATGGGATAAACACTCCATATGAAAACTTTCGGTGGTCAGTTCGATGGACACGAGTAACTCATGCATCCATGTGATACACCAAGCGGACGGATCTCCGCTAGTAGCTTATGAGATCGGTTACCCCACTTAAGGGCGGATCATATCATCATGCTAGTCTCTCCGCTTTGTGAACTCCCAGATTATTCACAAAACTATGACTAGGAACATTTAAGAGTAATGATTCTCATAAGGCGGGAAGCCATCTTCTTATTACTCCAAGGGCTTTATTACAGTGTTGATGATTCATATAAGTTATATAAGACACGTATAATAAAGATTGCCATTTTATTAATTAATGAAAATATTACAAATATATGTACATATAGCCCATCCACAAGTTGGGTATAGGGCATATCCCTAACAATCTCTCACTTACACTATAGCCAACTAGTATGAATCTGGACACCATACTCTCGGGTGTGCCTATCATACTTTTGTTGAGTCAGCCCTTAGTGAGAGAATCTGCAAGATTATCTTCTGTGGGTATTTTCTCTATAATAACTTCTTTTCTCTCAACAATCTCACTGATGAGATGAAATCGCCAGAGTACATGCTTGGATTTCTGGTGGGACCTTGGTTCCTTTGATTGAACAATGGCGCCCGTGTTGTCACAGTACATCATGACGCCATTCTTTATCGCGGGAAGCACTTCCAGCTCCGTGATGAACTTCTTTATCCAGATTGCTTCTTTATTAGCCTTAGATGCTGCAATATACTCGGCTTCAGTGGTGGAGTCCGCTGTAGTTGACTGCTTTGAGCTTTTCCAACTGAACGCACCACCATTCAAAGTAAACAGATATCCTATTTGTGATCTGCTATCATCCCTATCGGTCTGAAAGCTCGCATCACAGTAACCAATGACTTTTATCTCAGAACAATCCACGTATGTCAAAAACACATCCTTAGTTCTTCTCAGATACTTGAGGATTGTTTTGACAGCTGCCCAATATTTCTCACCTCGATTTGCCTGATACCTGCTCGTTATGCTAAGAGCATAAAAGACATCAGGTCTTGTACATAGCATGTCGTACATGATCGATCCTATAGCTGAAGCATAAGTGATCCTACTCATACGCTCTCTATCTGAAGGGGTGTGTAGATATTGCTCCTTAGATAATTTGATTCCATGACAAGTAGGTAAATTACCTCTTTTGGAATCTTCCATTTTGAATCTTTTCAAAACTTTATCTATGTACGTAGATTGAGAAAGTCCTAACAACCTCTTAGATCTATTACGGTAGATCTTAATACCGAGGATGTAGGCATCTTCTCCCAAATCTTTCATGGAGAAATTCTGAGATAACCATTGCTTGGTGGCCTGCATCATAGGAATATCATTCCCGATGATTAATATGTCATCGACATATAATACAAGAAATACAACAGCACTCCCAATACTTTTCCTGTAAACACAAGACTCGTCTACATTTTTGATGAAGTCAAATTCTTTGATTGTTTCGTCAAATCGTATATTCCAACTTTTGGAGGCTTGCTTGAGTCCATAAATGGATCGTTTAAGCTTGCATACTTTATTATGATCATCTTTAGATGCAAACCCCTCAGGTTGTGTCATATAGACTTCCTCTACGAGGTTCCCATTAAGGAAAGTTGTTTTGACATCTATCTGCCAAATCTTATAATCAAAGTGTGCAGCTAGTGCCAGTAAAATTTGAATGGACTTTATCATTGCAACAGGTGAGAAGGTTTCGTCATAGTCAATTCCTTGGATTTGTCTATAACCTTTCGCCACCAACCTAGCCTTATAGGTTTGGATGTTGCCTTCTGCATCAGTTTTACGCTTGCAAATCCACTTGCAGCCTATGAGTTTTATCCCTTCAGGTGCATCTACTAAGTCCCAGACTTGATTCTGAAAAATATAGTCTATTTCGGATTTCATGGCCTCAAGCCACTTGACTGAATCAATGTCACGCATTGCTTCGTCATAACCGGTGGGATCGTCATTGTCAATGACCTGATCATGTTCCTCATCAATATGGACACCATATCTTTCAGGCTCATGTCTTTCCCTATCAGACCTTCTGAGTTCATAACCTTGTGGTTGTTCCGTCGCTGCCCTTTTGAGGGGCCTGGGGTTTAGTTCTATGTTAGTTTGTTCTTCTCGTATCTCTTCGAGGTCAAGTCTACTCCCACTATAATTATTGAGAAGGAATTCATTCTCTAGAAATTTAGCATTTAGTAAGACAAATGTTCTTTGTTCATTTGGGACGTAGAACACTTATGCTCTTAAGTTCAAGGAATATCCTACAAACTTACTTCTAACTGCCCTATCATCCAATTTGTTAGTTTGTGTGAGCCTGACATATGCGTCACATCCCCAAACTCTTAGATAACTAAGACTAGGACGTTTCCCAGACCATAACTCATATGGTGTTTGACTAACAGTCTTAGAAGGAACTTGGTTTAGTAGAAGTGTTACAGTTTCTAAAGCAATACCCTAAAATGAAAGAGGTAGATCCGTGCTTGGAATCATTGATCAGACTATATCTAATAATGTCTGATTTCTCCTTTCGGATGCCCCATTATGCTGTGGAGTTCCCGGAGGAGTCCACTGGGAAACAATGCCATTTTCTCTCAAGTAATCTTAAAATTCGTTGCTTAAGTATTCACCACCTCGGTCAGACCTTAGAGACTTAATACTTTTATTAAGCTGGTTTTCTACTTCAGTCTTGAAGTCTTTGAATTTCTCAAAGGCTTCAGATTTGTACCGCATAAGGTACACATACCCATATCGCGAATGATCATCGATAAAGGTAATGAAGTAGGAGAATCAACCTCTAGCGGTGACTGACATTGGTCCGCATACATCAGAGTGTATGAGTTCTAATGTCTCCGCTGCACGCTGTCCTTTACCTTTGAAGGGTAATTTGGTCATTTTACCAATTAAACAAGACTCACAAGTTCCATAAGGTTTATATTTGAAGGGTTTGAAATACCCATCCTTATGTAGCTTAGTTAATCTAGTTTCATTGATATGACCTAAGCGACTGTGCCATAGAAGTGATTTATTTAGATTATTCGAGTTAACGTTGTATATATTTGAGGTTGAACATTCTTTGTTAGTTTGTAAGACATAGATACTATTATTGAAAATACCAACTCCATATTTTATTTCATTGAAATAAACAGAACATTCATTACAACTTATTAGGCATGAAAAGCCTTTATTACATAAAGAAGAAATTGAAATGATGTTCTTTACTAGAGAAGGTACATAAACACAATCTTCTAAGTCTAAAACTAAACCATTCGGCAAAACTAATGAATAAGTCCCCACGCACAATGCAGCCAATTTTGCTCCATTACCCATGCGTAAGTCAACCTCCCCATGACAGAGTCCCATACTGTTTCTCAGGCCCTGCACATTGTTACACAAGTGAGTCTAACAACCGGCGTCAAGCACCCAAGTAGAAGGTTCAAAGTTTTGAGAATATAGTTGAATCATATACAACATACCTGAAGCATTGGGTTTCTTCGCCTCTTGGGCTTCCCTAGCTTCCTTGGCTTTCAAGGATCTGCAGTCTTTCTTCCATTGACCATTCTTTCCACAAAAGAAACATTTCTCCTTTCCCTTTTTCTTCTCCACCTTACCATTGGGCTTTAGGTGATCTGGAGCCTTGGCATTGCCCTTATTTTTCTTTAGGCCTCGTGGCTTCAGGTCCGTACCCGTAAGCATGACAGAGGTTTTAAGCTCTGGTTTCAAATCCTTCTCTGCTTGCTTTATCATATTGTGATATTCTGCTAAAGTAGCTTCTTTATCAGACAGATGAAACTGCATAATAAAGTTAGAGAATTATTTTGGTAAGGACTGAAGAATTAGATCGTGACCTATCTCATGATCCATGATGAACCCGAGGTTGGCCAGTTTTTTAATGTGGCCAATCATCTTAAGCACATGTCCACTAACAATCCTTCCTTATACCTTGTTTGGAATAAGGCACATGACACTGGGAATCTCACGGTATGAACGGAAGTTGCATACACCTCCTTCAAGTGAAAGATGATGGTTTGAGCATCCATATCTTCGTGAGCTTTCTGAAGTTCGTCCGATATAGAGCCAAGCATTATGCAAACTACTTGCTCATCATCATCGACCTGTTTCTTCCAAGCATCAAATGTATCTTGGTCAGCATCTTCTGCGAGTTCAGGGGGAAATGGTCTTTCAAGAACATAGATAATCTTTTCTTTTCATAAGACAATTTTAAGGTTTCTAAACCAGTCATTATAGTTGTCCCATTTGAGTTTATGCTCATCAAGGATGGAACGAAATGATAATCTGTTTTCCATTTGAATGTTTGTGAAATATTTTAACCCATCTGTTAAGAGAAAATGTTAAAATTAGGGATATGTTTTCATTAATGTTTCGTAATAACATGGGCTTTTAATATTATGAAGTTGCTCCAACTCAATTGTTTTAAAATTTTAAGCAAATTGCATCAACCCCAATATGATGGATTTCTAAAGGGCAAGGATCCCATTATCATCATTTCATAACTCTGACTAGGGCCGGTCGTTATAAAGACGATAATTAGGTAGGTTCCCAACCAATTTATGATATAAATCACAATTCCTTGATCATTGGGTTGGGCAATCAACAATGCCATAGCTTATGCTAGTCCTTGTGGACACCCAATCTTTGCCACTAAGTTATAAGACCACGCCTAAGGGTCGTTCGTCTTATGACTCAGAAAAGTCAAACCATTGTCAATAATACGATTTAGGGATAAATTGGTATTGGTCAGTCTGGTAAAGCCTAGTCCTACCAATATGGTTTAAGCCATTTGGGTCTATACTTTACAATGGGAGGCAAATTTTAGACTTAAATTATTATTGAGTATTTTAGTAAGTTTAAGTGAATAACTTTCAAATGGATTCCTCCATTGAAAATTCCCCAGAGGGAGGTGGAGCGAACTCTCTTAAATACCCTTACCTCTTAGGCTCTTATTGCCTTGGTGATAGGAATAGACAATAGATCCTCCAAATTAGTCCAATACTTTAAATATGCTTTAAGGTAAGCTTTGAGTAAATGATTATCTAGATGTCTTCACAGCTTTTCCTTTTGGCTATAAAAAGGTAGTGAGTGAAGGAAGACACCAAATCATTATCTAACTCTAGTAATATAGTTTGGAAAGTTTTATTAACCCATTGGTCTCAACCCACTTGTATCTTTTATAATGTCTTTTATTATAAACAAGTGATTTATATTTATTAGCCTTAAAAGTAATAAATCTCTAAGTTCTTCACGGAATAATTACTTAGCTAAGGGACAAGCAATACACTCTCTATTTCTTAGAAAGTCTCTAGATGCTTGCACCCTAAAATAATCATGACAATTTTAATCATTTATAGAATCATCAAGCATATGAGTTTTAATATGTTGGAATTATTTTAGGCATTAAATAACTTTGATTAATATTTAATAATGATATTGCATTTTATTTTATTCAAATAAATTTACTATTCACGTTTTTCTCCAGACGCGTGAACTTTAAATGCAATTTCACAATTCAAATCTTAACCAAATCATACAAAACTTGTACCTAAAATTAAGTTCAGGGTGTTAGATTTCCAAAGAGCTTTTAAACACCCAATTTCGAGTTCAAATGAGATAGAACTAATCAAAACAAAAACGTCACGCTGAAACCACTGTTGGAAGCGGCCGCGAGTGCGCAGCGGAAAATCAAAATTATTATGTCGCTTTCCCTTTACCCAAGACCCATTTGTTTTGATTATTCTACAAGCCTAGGCATGTTACTATATATTCTAAGCATAAAACTCATAAAACATGCAAAGAACATAAACCTAAACATGCTAACTATCATAAGAACTCTAAATAAAATAAAGAAAGAAAAAGACTTACTTGAACCGTAGACTCCTCCAGTCCTCCCTCCAATCTACAAGCTTTTCTCGAACTCAGCAAGCTCTTCCACGTTCCAAGGAGCCACCCAAGTGTGTGGCCTCCAAAGATGCACACACCAAAGCCAAAACTCAACGGCAAGACTACGCCTTGAGTGCACGGGTATTTTGCCCTTGGTGCTAGCCAAGGCAAATACCTCAAAACTCTTAACTTGAGGTTCCTACAGTCAATTAGACTTAAAATCCTCAAAATCAGTGGCTTACTCTTAAACTTTAGAGTTGCTCACTTATATAAACCCAAGATATGAAAGGTTTTGGTGTAGCAAATTTGTAAAGAATTCTTTGGGTTTATATAGTGCTCCAAAGACAACAAAATTAATTAAGAATCCGATGTGGGATAAAAGATAATTTAATCTTAGCCATTGGATCTAAATTTAGTGGTTAAATGAGATTATAAAACCCTAATAAGATTTTGGGCCGAATTGGAATTCAAAACAAATAAATTTTTTTTTTACTATTCACGTGAATAGTAAATTTTTTTAAAAATTTTATTCCAATTCCCAAAGTGCCCCTATCGTCATTCACCAATCCCTAAGCCACTATGGAACCTCATAAATGATCTGTTCAATAATTAAACACATTGAACCATTTATGAACAATTCCTACAACAATCATATATGTTGTTATATTTATATTGTGCACTGTTAACCATTGATTTCGACTTTGTTGTGTGTGACCTTTTGAGTTCCCCTCAAGTTGGACATGAAATGAATCGTGATAATTTAATCGAACATAAATTATCCTCCGATCATATGGTCGTTCGATTTCAATGACCAAGGTTGACATCTAGCAACATGCCAAGGCCGCCAAATGAGAAGGAAAGATATATATACCCATTATGTATGCGATTTACATATGATACAGTCCATCGCCTCATTGTATCCCCACCTATTGACCTAGGGTACGGAAAGTGTCTGCCCATATGGTTAAAGGTATGATGTTGATAGTGTCATGAATCGTGCTAACCCAAGAATCTCACATGATTCTTCCGCTGTGGCCACAGTCTCAAGCACTGATCACACATATCAACCCGCGAACTGGAATACTACTTTTATAAGAAAATATTATCCGAGAGAGTGGAGATTCTCTGTTGTATCTTTACAAATTTCATGTGTTTCAACAAATGACCCAATCATACCCTTATGATCGGATCTTTTGAACCGGGGAAGGAGAATGTTAAAGTTATTTGATCCACACATAAGATTGTAAAGACCTCAAGTCAAAGGACTAGTCATATAATCGATACATGAAAGTTCTCACAGACACATGGGATAACCACTCCATATGAAAACTTTCAGCGGTCAGTTCGATAGACACGAGCAACTCATGCATCCATGTGATACACCAAGCGGATGAATCTCCGCTAGTAGCCTATGAGATCGGCTACCCCACTTAAGGGCGGATCATATCATCATGCTAGTCTCTCCGCTTTGTGAACCCCCAGATTATTCACAAAACTATGACTATGAACATTTAATAGTAATGATTCTCATAAGGCGTGGAAGCCATCGTCTTATTACTCCAAGGGCTTTATTACAGTGTTGATGATTCATATAAGTTATGTAAGACACGTATAATAAAGATTTCCATTTTATTAATTAATGAAAATATTACAAATACATGTACATATAGCCCATCCACAAGTTGGGTATAGGGCATATCCCTAACACCATGAATGCTTTGTTCCATATCGCATGTCTTGGGAAAGTTTTGATTTTTTTGCCAAAGTCAAGGTCACTTCTTGTTCATCGACATGGATTACGAAGCTTTCCAAAGTCAATGGGTCCCGCTTAACTGGAATCATTAAGCTTGTTGAGCCAAAGCCAAAGCTTAGTTGATTCAGAGGAAAAATGTTAGGAAAATATATTGGATATATTGGCATATATATTGTATATATGTTTCGGACTTGGAGGTCCACCTACCGGATCTAGGAATTGGATGAGATCCAATTGATCTTAGAGTTCTACCTAGTTAAATATCATACAGCTTGTTGGCCAAAGTCAAGGTTGTGTGTTATTTAACGGGATCCTAGCCCACTAGGAAACTAAGTTTCCCGAGTACTCAGGAGAGGGTTAGAGGTTCGCCGGAAAATAGTGGGAGGCCAGTATTGAATTTGCAATTTCATACGCGCTTTCAAATTATTTCGTCATTTTATGTATTTATTAGTTGGACTAATATTTTATTATTATCTTGTAACAGTTGGACTGTACCTAAAAATCGTTAATTGAATAGTTAGACTATTGCAATTAAGATGGCAGGAAAGATCAACGTTAGGGACATTATCAAGGGCGAAAATATCTTTAATGGTGCGAACTTTCCTGACTGGGATATGAACCTCAGGATTGTCTTGGGGGCCGAGAAGATGCTCTATACAATAGAGAGACCTCTCGGGCCTAAGCCCGGAATTGAGCAGCCGCTTGAGCTTGAGCTTTGGAAGACTCATAGTAATGACAACTCAACTGCTCAATCTGTCATGCTCGCTGCAATGACCCATCAATTTCGTCGCCAGAACAATGGATTGGAACCCTATACTATGATGGCAAAATTGAAGGACCTTCATCGATCTAACCTTATATCGCAAAGGTATGAATTGCAGAAGAAGCTATTTCGCTCTCGAATGTCAGAGGGTACATCTGTCGAGCACCATGTGTCGCAGATGATTACTGACATCGAACAGCTGGGTCAGCTAGGCATAACCTTTGAGGCTGAGACTTATATAGGTTTGATCTTGCAGTCTCTTCCTGACAGCTGGAGCAAGTTCATCATGAACTACAATATGATGAATCAAGACCATACTCTTAGAGAGTTGATGGCAATGCTGCATGAAGGAGAAAAAGAGTTATTGAAGGGCAAAAAACGCGAGGCACACTTCGCTTCAACATCTCAGTCTGCCAAGGCTTGGCCAAAGGCTACTGGAGGTGTAAAGAAGAAAAAGAAGAAGAAGAAAGGCAATGCCAAATTATCAAAGTCTTCTGGTAAAGCTAAGGACAAATCCTAAGATGTCTGCCTACAGTGTGGCAAATAGGGTCACTGGAAGCGTGATTGCCGTGAGTACAAGGCGCACATGAAGGAAATCAAAGCGGGCAAGACACCGGCGTATAGAAATAAACATGTCTACTTCTAGTTTTAAAAATTATATTTTTGATTCTGGTTGTGGTTGTGGTACTCATATATGTACTGATGTGCAGGATCACAGATTAGCAGGAGACTGGCTTCAGGGGAGATTGATCTACGAGTTGGAAATGGGACCAGAGTCGTTGTTTTGGATGTAGGGACTTATATTTTGGAACTGCCATCGGGGCATGTACTAAATCTATCAGACTGTTATTATGTACCTAGTTTGACTAGGAATATTATTTCTGTATCTTGTTTAGCCCAATGTGGGTATACTTTTGTATTTAGAAACACTGGGTGTTTTATGTATAAAAATGATATTGAGATATGCAGTGCTGATGTGCATAATGGTCTTTATATTTTGAATATAAATCAATCTAAAACATATAATGTAACAAACAAATGGCTTAAATTAAGTAACAAAGATGAAACTTATATGTGGCATTGTCGTCTAGGACACATTAACAAGACTCGCATATCCACACTTTTGAAGAGTGGGTACTTGGACAGATTTGATCCAAATTCATATGAGGTCTGTGAATCTTGTTTATTAGGCAAAATGCCTAAAACACCTTTTAGCGGTAAAGGTGCACGTGCCACCGAACTGTTAGCCCTCGTTCATAGTGATGTATGTGGGCCCATATCTAGCCAGGCTAGAGGTGGATAGGAATACTTCGGAACCTTTACGGATGATGCATCGCGTTATGGTTATGTGTATCTTATAAGACACAAGTCGGAAACCTTTGAGAAATTCAAAGAGTTTCGACACGAAGTAGAAAAACAGACCGGTAAAAGTATTAAAACATTCCAGTCGGACCGTGGTGGAGAATACTTGAGCAATGAGTTTCTTGATTACTTGAAAGAATATGGTATTCTTTCACAGTAGACTCCTCCCGGAACACCTCAATTAAATGGTGTGTCCGAATGGAGAAACCGAACTTTGTTAGACATGGTAAGGTCTATGATGAGTCGCACTGAGCTACTTATTTCCTTATAGGGATATACATTGAACAGTGCAATACTTATTTTGAATAAGGTTCCGTCAAAGTCTGTTCAACAGACTCCGTATGAGATATGGACAGGAAAGAAACCGGGTTTCTCATTCCTGAAGATTTGGGGTTACTAGGCATACGTTAAACATTTGGATGGTACCAAACTTGAACCCAAATCGGATAAGTGTCTATTTGTAGGTTATCATAGGGAAACCAAAGGATATTACTTCTACAACCCACAAGAGAACAAAGTATTTGTTACTCTACATGTGGTTTTCCTTGAGAATGAATTCCTAAATGCAGTGGTAAGTGGGAGGAAAGTAGAACTCGATGAAAATCAGAGTGATACTATTCCTGGCACAGAATCATTAACGGAACATAAACAGTTCATCAGGGATGAGACTGTACCACAATCTTTGAATACAAAAGAACCGTGTAGGTCGGAGAGAGTCAGAAAATAACCTGAGAGGTATAGGTTTCTGATCACACCTCATGTGGATATTAATCTTATTGAGGAAGACGAACCGGTTACGTATGAGGAAGTGATACAAGATATCGACTCCGCTTTATGGCAAGAAGCCATGAAGTCCGAAATGGATTCCATGTACACCAACCAAGTTTGGACACTGGTTGATGCACCAGAAGACGTAAAGCCTATTGGTTGCAAATGGGTCTTCAAGAAAAAGACTGACATGGATGGCAACATACAAACGTACAAAGCTAGGCTTGTAGCGAAAGGGTAATGTCAACGACATGGTGTCGATTACGATGAAACTTTTTCACCAATTTCCAAGATTAAATCCATTCGGATAATACTTGCTATTGCTGCATATTTTGATTACGAGATATGGCAGATGGACATCAAAACCGCTTTCCTTAACGAAAACCTTTTGGAGGATGTTTATATGCAACAACCTGACGGTTTTGTCGTACCAAGACTTGCAAATAAGGTTTGTAAGTTAAATCGATTCATTTATGGATTGAAGCAAGCATCGCGTTCTTAAAAATATATAAATGACATTGTTGGACAATTATGACCCATAGCGTCACTATTTGTAAAAGACATTGTGGTTTTTGTACAAATTAACTATGTGACAATGGAAATTGTTATTTTATCATTTTGTAATTAGATTACTTGAATATATAAATGATAAAATTCCTTATGATTAGTTCTGAATTATAAGATATGAGACAGTATCAATCACGAAGGTTTAATCATTAAATATCCCTAGTCGTGGTATTATCGAGACTGGACATCGATAATGCAGAATAGACTAGTATTGCACTTGTGCGTGTTATGGAAGCGTAACAACATGGTTCTCATATACTTAAGTATTGGATACTTATGCAAGTGTGATAGGAGGTTGTGTTTGCCGATGGTACGGAAACAGCTTTGCTCTGGATAGACCCATCGGAATCTCATTGGTAGTATGACTATGTGTCTATGGGAATCCGAATCAGGGTAGGTGTATTTGGTCTTAACCTGAGACTTGCATCGCTAATACTTGCGACAATCAATACGCTTTGGTTTTGGTTGTTCGGGGCTTTAACAGGTTCTGTGTACGCCTCTTTTGGGTTTATTGAGAATCGTAGTGTATTGGGTGTGATGTCAAGATGGAAGTATCACTTCAGTTATATGGAGATGATGATCATGCAGGGATACAGAACTAGTACTCTATTATGTTGCAACTATCAGGATAATATGACAAGGTCATGATTATCCGATTAAAGAGACTAGTTGCTTGTGATCTGATATATGCTTAGTACGGGGCAGACACTATTCCAGCCCCAGGCCTTGCATGTGACATCCGATACTTGATCGCAATACGCAATACTACGTATACTACGCCTGACAAAGATTATATATTCCTTAAAGAATATTTCTGGAGAATTGGGTAGGCACGGTGCTTTGCTAGAAGCCAACCATATCTTGTAAATCGGTTAGAATGTGATACGGGTACGCACGAATTCAGATAGTCCGATAACTGGATTTACTGCCAACATATCCAGGGATCTCATGGGTCGCTTCCCGAAGATTCACCGAGGATGTATTACTCGAACAGAATTAATCTGGGATTATTTATGAGAGAGAGAAAATTAATCTAGGATTAATTGCGAAGAGAATTTATCTGGGATAAAATTCGATTTGTAGAGAGAGAACGATTAATTTAGAATTAATCAATAAAATAATATATTCGATAAAATAAATGAAATTAGATTTCATAACGGAATTAAAATTGGATTTTAATTCGGGCGAACGAATTAATTTAGAATTAATTCGCGAGCGACTTTCGTAAAAATTTTGCAAGGCATTATTATTTAATTAAATTTGATTTAATTAAGTCGCAACGGAAAATTTGTTAATTCGGAATTAACGAACCCGAGCCCGAAATGTGTTTGCGGGCCCACTCGGATTTTGAATTAAAGTGGGGCCCCCATCAAGTCACATGACAAGTCAATCTCATCACTTTATTTGATGGAAGTTGTTAGTTGGTGATGGCTTGATTTACACACTTTCTTATTTTATTTTAATTGGTTAAGTGACCTTTACCAAATCTTGGATTTGGTATATGACTTTTGATTTTGGAAAATCAAATTAACTTAACACATTTTCACTCTCATTTTCCTTTCTTCACCGAAAACTCTCTCTCTCTTTTACTCTCGTATTGCCGAGAGTTGCATCAAGAACAATGGGAATTTTGTTGCAAAGATCTTCATTGCTAGCACATAAAGAAGTCAACAAAGGTGATAGGGAAATAATCCCTACGAGTTTGGAATTCAAAGTTCACATCTTGGAGCTCAACATACAAGTGTTTGAAGAAATGCCCATCTATGTCAAATTCATGAAAGACATTTTGTCACGAAAGTAGAGATTGGGAGATTACGAGACAATAGCATTGACAGAAGAAACTTCCCTCAAAATTGAAAGATCCTGGCAGTTTCACTGTCCCATGCACCATTGGAGAACATTACATCGGTAAAGCTTTATGTGATTTAGGTGCAAGTGTTAATTTGATGCCTTTTTCGATTTACATGAAACTACAGATTGGAGAAGCAATGCCCACCTCAGTCTCTCTGCAACTTGCTGATAGAACGCTCATATTTCCGAGAGAAGTAGTTGAAGATGTGCTGGTCAAAGTTGACAAACTCATTCTCCCAGCAGATTTTATTATCCTTGACATGGAAGAAGACAAAGATGTACCTATCATCCTGGGGAGACCATTTTTGGCTACAGGTCGAACTATTATTGATGTACAAAAAGGAGAACTAACCATGAAAGTATATGACCAAGAAGTTACCTTTAATGTTTTAAAAGCCATGAAATTCCCGAACGATGAAAACGAGGAGGAATGTTTCAGAATTGATGTTGTTGATTGTATCATCCAGGATACTGATGCAATGTCATTTCCCACGGATAAACTTGAAGCTTGCATCACCAACATGAGTGACAGTGAGCTAGATGATGAAATTCTGGAATGTATCAACTATCTTGACAAACCATTTCGCTTCAAATCGACACCACAGGTAGAAAGTCTGGAACTACCGAAGAAAGAGCGAATCAAGCCCTCAATTGAAGAACAACCGCAGCTGGAGCTAAATCTACTTCTGGGCCATCTCAGATATGCATTTTTAGGAAATTTTTCTGAATTACCTATGATTATTTCTTCGTTGCTAACATTGGAGAAGGAAGAAAAATTACTGAAAGTGTTACGAGAACACAAGAAAGCCATTGGCTGGACTATAGCAGTTATTCGAGGTATTAGTCCATCATTTTACATGCACAAAATTCTCATGAATGACGAGTAAAAACCTACAGTGGAGCATCAACGGAGACAAAATCCAATCATGAAGAAGGCCGTGAAGAAAGAAATTATCAAATGGTTGGATGTCGGCATTATCTACCCCATCTTTGACAGCACTTGGGTGAGTCCTATGCAGTGTGTGACAAAGAAATGAGGAATTACTGTAGTCACAAATGAAAAGAACGAGTTGATTCCAACAAGAACGGTGACTAGATGGAGAGTATGCATGGACTACAGGAAGCTGAACAAAGCAACAAGGAAAGATCATTTCCCACTACCATTCATTGACCAGATGCTAGACAGACTAGTGGGACATGAGTTTTATTATTTTCTGGACGGATACTCAGGGTACAATTAGATTGCCATCGCCCCGGAAGATAAGGAGAAAACTATTTTTACATGTCTGTATGGTACTTTTGTTTTCCATAGAATGTCATTTGGACTATGTAATACTCATGCCACATTTCAACGTTGCTTGATGGCTATTTTCTCAGACATGCTGGAACAAAATATGGAGGATTTTATGGATGATTTCTCTGTATTTGGAGATTCTTTCGACCACTGCTTGCAAAATCTGGAACTAGTGTTACAAAGATGCGAAGATACCAACCTGGTACTCAACTAGGAGAAATGCCACTTCATAGTGCAAGAAGGCATTGTGCTGGGACATCAGATCTCACAAAAGTGAATCGAGGTAAACAAAGCAAAGATCGAGACAATTGAAAAATTACCTCCACCAACATCTGTCAAAGGGATACAGAGTTTTCTCGGACATGCAGGCTTTTACTGGAGACTTCTCAAATATTGCTAAACCTATGTGCAATCTTCTGGAGAAAGATGTGCCTTTCAACTTCACCAAAGAATGCCATGAAGCTTTTGAGATCTTGAAACAGAAGCTGGTCTCTGCCCCCATCAGAGTAGCACCAGACTGGACCCTTCCATTTGAAGTGATGTGTGATGCTAGTGATTTTGTTGTAGATGCAGTTTTGGGACAACGTAAAGCAAAAATTTTCCATACCATTTATTACTCCAGCAGAACTCTGAATGAAGCTCAACTCAACTACACAACCACTAAAAATGAGTTGCTTGCAGTTGTGTTCGCTTTTGATAAATTCTGCTCCTACCTACTGGGTCCCAAAGTGGTGGTCTACACAGATCATTCAACAATCAAATACATGATCGCGAAGAAAGATGTCAAACCTATATTGATCCGTTGGGTGCTTCTACTGCAAGAATTTGACCTGGAGATCAGAGACAGGAAATGGACAGAGAACCAAGTGGTAGATCACTTATCGAGGCTCGAGAATAGAGAAACAGCTGGCAATGAACTGACAATCAAAGAAACCTTTCCAGATGAACAACTGTTTGCCATAAAACAACATGATGTCCCTTGGTATACTGACTATGTCAACTACATAGTATCTGGAAAATGGCCGTTGGAATGGCCACATCAGCAACGAAAGAAGTTCTTCAAGGAAGTCAAACATTATGTCTAGGATAAGCCGTACCTGTTCAAACATTGTGCTGATCAATTACTGAGACGTTGTGTTCCATAGGAAGAGGTCAATAGTGTTTTGCAGCACTGTCATTCATCACCATACGGTGGACACTTCAGTGGGAACAAAACTGCAGCGAAAGTCCTTCAATCAGGTTTGTTCTGGCCCACTCTGTTTAAAGATGCTTACTTATTTGCTCTTCAATGTGACAAGTGCTAGAGAACGGGAAATATTTCAAGGAGAAATGAAGGACCTCTGTAAAATATTCTGGAAGTAGAGATATTTGATGTATGGGGTATTGATTTTATGGGACCCTTTGTTCCATCATTCGGAAACATGTACATACTAGTTACAATAGACTACGTCTCCAAATGGGTTGAAGCAATTGCACTACCATCAAATGATTCAAAAGTGGTGATTAAATTCCTTAAAAAGAATATTTTCACTCGCTTCGCAACACCTCGGGTGATTATCAGTGATGGTGGCACACATTTCTGCAACAGATATTTTGATGCACTCCTATCAAAATACGGAGTTACTCATAAAGTTGTCATTGCTTACCATCCGCAGTCAAATGGACAGGTTGAAGTTTCAAACATGGAGTTCAAAAGAATCTTGGAGAGAACCATTGGATCAACAAGGAGTGACTGGTCTACAAAATTGGATGATACATTACCGGACAGCTTATAAGACACATATTGGTATGTCCCCATATCGAATGGTGTTTAGGAAAAAATGCCATCTGCCAGTGGAGCTAGAACACAAGGCGTACTGGGCATTAAATAAGTTAAATCGTAATCTACAAGCAGCATGAGAGAAAAGACTCCACCAACTCAATGAATTGGAGGAATTTCACCTATAGGCTTATGAGAATGCCAAACTGTACAAATAAAAGACCAAGAAATGGCATGATAAAAAAAAGAGTCCACAGACAACTGGAGCCAGGGCAACATGTGTTGTTATATGATTCACAGTTGAAATTTTTCCATGGAAAGCTAAAATCAAAGTGGTCATGTCTATTTATGATTACTCAGGTGTTACCCTACGGAGTTGTTGAGATATATAACCCCAAATCCAACAATACATTCAGGGTAACAGCCAACGTGACAAACACTACTGGGGAGAATCATTTGAGCGATAAAAAGAAAGTGTCACACTTTCAGATCCAGCCTAACGTTCGGGCAGTCATGTCTAGCTGACGACATTAAACTTAGCACTAGCTGGGAGGCAACCCATGCAATTTGTGTATATATTCAGATTTGGTGTGTTTTATTTTTGTGTGTTTTATTTTTGTAGGTAAGTCACATTTCATGATGGAATAAGTTCTCGCAAATCTTCACAAGCAATTTCCTTCTCTCCCTCAAAACTCTCTGATGAAAGTCTACAAAGCTCGCTTGGAACGAATGAGACTGCTGATGATCAAAGGTATTCCTAATGACATTCGTTGGATTATTGAAGCAATGGTCTGATTGGCAGGTGAGTCCTCTGACTCTTTTATTTCACATCTGTCTGGTTTAGGAGGAATCACCTATGCTAAAAAGAGAAGAGCTAAAAGAATGGGTGTTTGTTATAAATGTACACGTATGACATGTAATACTCATTTTCGTTCTTTAAGAATGGTGTCTGATAACCGTGAAGATAAAATTAAATTCATTAGGGATGGCTTGAGTAAGGAGTCTTTGGATGACATATCATTAACTCTTGAGATGCATTCCAGTGGATATGTGCATCACGTAATTCACATGTTATATACACAATTCCGAAAAGAAAGACAACAATATAGTCTCTGGAATCTGACTCTAAAAGACCATATTTGCCAATTTATAAGAAAATTGGATGGGAAGCTTGTCCCTGACGCATAGACGTCATTCAAGCCGTTACTTCTTGTAAATATTATTTTCGTTTTATCTTTAACTAATAATTGTGATTTGTTTTGTTATTTTCTTTTATTTTATCCGACAAGATCCAGACTTTTTGACTTTCATGATATATTTCACGGTTTAACTAATAATTGTCATTTGACAGGCATTAGTGCTATTATTACTCACCCCTTTTTCAAGTGTTATAAATTAAACTCATCATTGCCCTCTTGAAGGCATCCAGATTTAAGAAAGAAATACAATAAAAATGGAAGCCACTTCAAGAAGACGAGTTGTAAACATCTGTGTGTTTTGTGGTACTAGTGTTGGTTCTAAGCCAGAATTCGTTGCGGCAGCACAGGAATTGGGTAGAGTCATTGTCGAAAGGAATATGCACTTAGTATATGGCGGTTGCAATCTTGGACTAATGGGGATCGTTTCAAGGGCTGTACAGGAATGAGGCAGTTAAGTTCTGAGAATCATCCCAAAACCTTTGGCAGAGGCGAATCTTATAGGACCATCCAACTGATAGGAACTAATTATGCCAGGTATATCTGAACGACTGGTAGAAATGATTAATCGTGATGATGCTTTTATTGCTTTTCCAGGTGGCTTAGGCACAATGAAGTAAATTTTTACAGTGCTATCTTGGGCAAACTTGAACATACACCAGAAACCGATGGGACTGTTTAACCCTGATGGATTTTATGATTTTCTTTGTGTGTTTCTTGATGATGTCTCATTTAGGTTTGGGGGGAATAGTTGACTAGTATCTTATTTTTATTGTGTTATTTTTATTTGATTTTCAGTCAAAAATATTCAAAAAATTCAAAAAAAAAATTAAAAAAACTTTTATAAAAATTGAAAAATATTTTGTGTTTTCGTGTTTTTAATTTGACTAATCGGGTGAAATTGGTGTGAGATAGCTGTGTAAGGAATTTCCACTCCTGAGACATATCTCAACCTATTTTATAACAAGTTAAATGTTTGTTTATTTCCTTTTGAATTATTTAATTTGTGAATTCTCCATAAAACTGACTAAAATGGATCTTCATATGCTCAGTTGACAGGTATTATCAACATGCATGGTAACATACGGACATGAGTTGTAATTGAAAAGTTTGTAATATTTAGTGCTCTAGTTTAATTGGAGGAAGCATCTAAAAAACGATGGAATTAAAAAAATAAAAAAAATAAACATATAAGATCCGAGTAATTAAGTCCGTAAGGGTTTTTTAACACCTAGTGCCCTAAAGTCAACTGGTTTGGGAGTCACTGGCCCAAAGCTCGCTACATGGATTGAAGATTTTGCTTTATTTACTTTTCGCAAAAAAAAAAAAAAAAAATATTCCATTGCTAAAAAAGGTGTGAAGTCTGATATAACTTTAGGACAAAAATATTACTCTCTTTTCAACAACACTTTTGAATATTGTGGGTACAATGACTAGACTAATACCTTGTTAGCTGTGTGTATGGAGAATGGTAAAAATAATCGGAGAATTTACTTATTCGGTAATTTAGAAAGAAAGAAAGCAACTATTAACTTGGATAAGGAGTTTCACCAGTTTAGTCACTAACTTGGTTATTTTCTTTTCTCTTGTCTTTTTGCTTTTGTGTGCATTAGATTGACATTTGTGGGTATCGTTGATGTAAGCCCTCACGAGACTACAACTCGTCCACTAGGGACACCTAGGGGTTTAAAAGCTTGTTGCATACGCTAAATGCAACCGTGATCCCTACGAAAGTGGCTTATTTTAATTTATTTTAAAGATGTTTATGTTATTTTGTTGTTTTGCTCAAGGTATAGCAAAATGTTAGGTTTGAGGGTGTGATGAATGGTAAATATATCACTATTTCTCATTCCATTGACTTAATATTTTTTATAGTTTCTTGAGATTTGTGAATATTTTGATGTGTTTTGTGGTATTTTGTAGATAATAAAATAATAGGACTCTCTGGAGGCAATTCGGGGCCAAAACAGTGGAAAACGGACAAAAAGGGCAAAAATGTAAATTTTCTGCTAAAATACGTTGTTTGCTAAAATGCACCGTGCTAAAATGTGCTGTTTGCTAACGTGCACTGGAGAATGCTAACATGCGCCAGACACGTGTTACAATCATAGAAGTTTTTGCTATCATGCGCCTCTGCTAACATGTGTCTGCCACGTGTCAACATCACAGCAAATCATGCTAACATGCACCGGACACGTGTCACCATCACATGATGTCGACACTCATCATTGAAACATGTCATTGCTTGCGTCATGCTGACGTCAGTGTCACGATGCGCAAAACCTTACGCGTCGCGATGCTAAGCCAATAATTGAGATAATAATTCTGCCGACGCCATGTGTCACCATCTCGCTTAGCCAGCGCCACATGTCTTCAATCAACGGCGCGTCACGACCCGCAATGTTCCATGCGTCACGATGCATGAGGTAAAATTTTGCCTATAAATTGAGGCCGAATTTCATTTGTAAAACCATACTTTATTCTAAGGAATTCCTTAAGAATACTAAGAAGATTGTATCTTGTTTGTTTATTTACAGCTTTCAGTATTTAATTTTTCCATTAGCACTTTCTTTTATTTACTTTTCAGTCTTTACTTTTTGTATTTAATTTCATTTACTTTTACGCAATAGTACTTTCCTTTCTTTACTTTTCAGTTTTTACTTTTCAGTAATGAGGAGGTAACTCCCCCTGCTGGGGTGAAAGGTAAAGCTTTTATTACTAATATTTAGATTAATCTCCCTTAATTATAATATATAAACTATTTAAAACATGACTTAATGAGGATACCGCCTTTATGATCGGTTGGACTTAATAAAATTGGTTTTAACCTGACTAAACTGGATACCGCCTGTATGGTCGGTTGGAATTAATTATAAATTTGACTTAATCAGGATACCGCCTATATGGTCGGTTGGTAATATCACGCAAAGTTAATATATTATAATAAGGGAGATATCTAAAATAGAAGTAATAAAATTGGATCCTCTAACCCCCAGCATTTTCTTTTATTGTACTTTTCCCTTTTTAATTTCGAGCATTTACTTTCCATCATTTACTTTATTTAATTTCCAGCATTTACTTTCCATCATTTACTTTATTTAATTTCCAGCATTTACTTTATGTCATTTACATTATTTAAGCTTTTACTAGTCTTAGTTATTTGTAGTAACTAAACCCGTTATCTGGGGTTGTGATGAATTCCAATATCACTGGTTTATAAAGGGTTATTTTATAGTTTGGGTAATATAAAAGTTTATTTATTGAGTCTTAGTCTTAATGCTTTTTGTTAACTGGCCATTAATAAGATTGATCTGGTAAACTTAAAATGAACTTGGAAAAGATATTTTAGGTTTAAGCCTTAGACTCAATAGCTCACGAACTTTCTTGAGTATGGAATAACCCTTTAATAGATTTACTTATAGGATAGGAATATACCTTTCGGGCGGGGGTAGCCATAATTGGAACTTAATCTTAATGAATTCAGATAACTTGGTTGACTATGAATATGATTAATTGGGTTATTCTGGGTATTTGTATCTGACCATCGGAAGAGGCTTTTGCATAAATTTGTGTTCCAAACTAATAAACCAATATATTGCACAAACGTAAAATAACCACTTCATCTTTAAAAAGATATTGGAAGGATTCACAACCCTAGATAGTTTCTTAATATTGAATTTTCCCTTAATTTACTTTCGCACTGTTTTATTTATTTGTCTTTAGTTTAAAGTCACCATTCAATCAAACAACCAATCCATTAGATACTTGTAAAAATTTGGCTTCATAAATTAATAGCTTAGGTATTAAGTCCTCGTGGGATCGATACATTTATACTACTTGAATGATACGTGCGCTTGCGTTATTCGTGTGTGATTACGCCGGTCAATCCTCCACTACTCCCACTAGAAGCACCACTACCTGTAAGATTTTGCATTTGCCTGTCATATTTCTTGGTAGTTTTCCTGGTTTATTTCTTTGTACCTGGACCTTTATACTCTCCAAATGTACGGTTCAGTTCATCCTCCACTCTCTAGGCTGCAGACACTAACTCGGTGAACTCAGAAAATGGATAGGCGGCAAGTTGCCCTTGGATCTTGTTCTCAAACCCTCCTTGAATTCCATACATCTCTCAATTGGGTTCTCAACTGACTGGGGAGCAAATCAGGATAGCTCGACAATTCTAGTCTGATACTGAGCAACATTCATATCCCATTGCTCTGAATGATGGAATTCAGCAATCATACGGTGTCGGTAACTTGTAGGAACATTATGATCTCTGAAAATACCATCGAACTCATCCCAAGTCATATTAAGGACATCATTATCTTTCCTAATCATATCCCACCATCCATCAGCTGCTCCCTCAAGCCGATAAGTAGCGAACCCAACTCTAAATTCTTGCGGCACTCCAATGGTATCAAACTTCTTCTAAATGGTCTTGAGCCATCTCTCAGATGCAACAGGGTCAGGTTGTCCTTCGAAGGTCGACAATTTTAACTTCATAAACTCCATAAGTATAGCCACTCTACGGGCCTCGACTCCTTATGGTAGGGCAGGATTCGCCATAGTTCTAATGGCCTCAAACATAGCAGCAATGTACTCTTAATTAGATTACTGGTTTGGCGCAACCGGCCTCACATTTTATCTTATTGGAGGCATTCAGTAGACATGGATCATATATCGAACGTTAATACTATGATGTTGCGTATGGACTAAAAGATCGAAAACGGGAGAATAAAATTCTCAAAATTTTTCTTTATGGGTGTCACATCCCAAAAAGGTAAAATCGGCACTCTGATACCAAAAATGTCATCATGACCCAAAATCAGGGTCAATGACAATTATGTAATTATTTCAAATTTTATTTTTAAACAAAATAGTCAGAGTCAAACATATGATTCAGGTACTTATAAAACGACAAAATTTTTAAAAATAAAAGAAAACATTAGTTTGAAATGAACAATAAAAGTCCCCGCAACAAATGTGATCACCCATACTGAATTTAAACGTTTAAAAAAGGTCCATAAAATGTATACATCATATCATAACTAAATAGATTAATACATAATGATCTGTGACATGACCCAAAAATCCCGACGAAATACCTAACAATAATGAGTTGCGAGAGGCCCGCACTTTAAACAACTCAAAAAACACGTGGCTTCGAGCTACTCCTCGAGATCTTGATCACCTAAATTTCCGCCTGAAAGTGATAAAGAATGGGTGAGCAAAGCCACGAGCTCAGTAGGGATTTAATAACTCACCTTAATTAGTTTTTCCCAAGATCATGTATGGTTAGTAAGATGTACAGATATATATATATATATATATATATATATATATATATGCCCAATAAAATAATTTTAAGGATGCGAGCTAAGAAATAACTATAATTTATACATTTTATCAATAAAATATACATCCTCAAAAATAGTAATCATTTAAATAAAAAAATATGAGTGAAATGTCACACGGGACCGCGTAACCAGACTCCCAACATTGGAGCTGTAAACAAACAATGTGCCTCGTGGAGCCACATAACAAACATGATCATATGCCACGAAGGGCTCCTCATGATCAATTGCCACAACGGGGAAATAATAAACAAACCCTGCGCAAGTTTGAGACTCTCACCCAGGAACGCGTCATCACCGTCCAAATAGCGCCACTCGGGGCCGTGTAACAGTTGCCTCAATGGGTCAACCGGGGTCTGTAAGGTGGGAAAAAATGGGGCTCCACACAAATAAATGCCACAATAGGCTAAATAATAACCAAGATGTGCGCCACAATGAGTCTCCACATATATCAATTTTAATATTTTTAATGATCCAAATCCAATCCAATGTAAATTCATACTACCATACATATATTTATATTTATAAAACAAACTCATTATGGTCGTGTCGTACCGCCCAAAGCGCCATTTCATAATTTCATAAATCATGGCTAATATTAAAACACATTTCATATTATTTTATAAGCAAATCATAATGATATATAAAATCATAATTAAGGTGTGAAACCGAATCCCTATCTCAACCAGACGCTCGATGTGCGAAGTCTATCTCGATAAATTTACTCGATGGGTCCAGACAGATTTGTTGGGCAGAAAACTAATGACGTCTTGTCCCGGAATTCACTAGCATGCTTTTTGGGACACACGGAGCCCGCTTGAAAATCGAACCCGGAAATCAGAGACTTTCAACGGTGAATATATATGCCAAAATGCTCGTACTGTCGAGGGAAATATTCTGATGTGTCCAAATCATCGATCTAACAGTCAGATTTTGAATTCCGATATAAAAACTGACCTACCAAAACCCGAAAAAGGTAAATCTCTCAAACAGTGTCAAATCGCGATGTGACCAGTGGTATTAGATCAGAAATTGCCAGGGAAAGCCTCACTCACCGGCGGTAACAACACTGGAGGAGCAGTGGCAGCACTTGTTGAGGAAAACAGTGGAAAAATACCTAACTTTAACTGGTTATATCTCTCTCATGGCTCTATTTGCTTTACCACCAGTGCCTTTAGAAAGATGACGTCAAGAGCTTCATGGTGTTGGCATGTGTAGTGGTGAATGGTCGGCGGTGGAGCGGTGTTAACAGTGAAAACAACTTAACTTAAAAAATAGAGAGAGGGAAAAAATTTGAAATGAGAGAGAGAGAGAATTTGTTGGTCACAAAAAATGGGGGAAAAGGTTGTTTTTTAAAGGCAAAAGGGGCGTCACGTGGCAGCCTCCATTAGGCCACGTGGTACCTCAAGGGAAATTATCAGTCAAACCCTAAAATTTTAGTCAAACACGAAATTAAACCCCCCAAATCTAAGTTTCTCTCAGAAAAGTCCCTAAAATTTTAAAATTTTATCATTTGAGTCCAATTTGAAAATTTAAAATTTTTATCATTTGTCCCGTTTGACCGGGAGTTTTTATGGAAAAGACAACAATAATACTCGGTTTATTACATAATCAGCTAACCAAATAGATTTAATCAGTGAGCTGATTGAGGTGTGAATCTAAATAAATCATTCACCGAAAACATGATTATCCTAATCAGTTAATTGATTATGTTGAATTAGTTAACCAATTGGGTTTTGCTCAAATAGACTTGGTTGCGATTTTGCTCAAATAGGAAGAGAAATTTAGATTTTCTTTTGACCTAAGGTTACATATATATGGAGGCTTCTGTTGGTAATACGTCATAGATTCAATTGGATTAGGACTAATTTTTGGCATAGTTTATCATATAAGGGTTTAGATCAAATATCTACTTGAGATATCCTATATGATGAAGCTCTTGGAGTGATTTACAGAAGAACCAAACGGAGCTTTGGTTTATGAGATCTTGTCACTCCTAAATGTTTTTAATTGAAGGCTTATCAATAATGAGGGCATTTATAATCCGGATAGACTGGCATGATGGTTATTACCACCCACGTAAGTAAGGTAATTGTTCTTATATGCTACTAGAAAGGTTTGATTGCATGTGTAACACATGGGTGCCTGTGTAACAAATAAGTACACCAAACTGACCTATAAGAGTTTCCATATAGAAGTGTTCATCCTACGTGCCTATAGAAAGCTCATGGTAGTAATGTATGAATGATCCTTAAACTTGAGCTCTTCAATAATCTTATATGTGAAACGTGTAACTTTGACTCTGGCACAAGTCATCCTTTAAAGATTGCCAATAGAGGAGTGATTGAGTTACATGTGATGCATGCGAAAATTGTAGGTGACACACTCACAAAATGGTTTTTTACTCTCAAGTATAAGAGTGTCGAAGTAATAAAATATCTAGGTGAGTTTGGGGTCGATCCATAGGGAATAGATTTAATAGGATAAAATAATAATTCAACTAATAATATAAAAATAATAAAATAGAACAATGGGGTTAGGGGATCCACTCTTGATATTTCAAATATAACATAATTTTTACTTTTTATAAAATATAAATTATAATTATTTCTCAATTAATTTCTTTCATGATTATCGGGTATTAATTATGCCAACACATGTAATCCGACTTGTCTATAATTAGTCTATGTTAAGGTACTTAATTATGCCAACATATGTAGATCCGTCTTGTTTATGATTAATCCAGATAATTAATAGTTCACTCTCTCGTATTTATAGGATTCAAGTATTATTTGTGTCAATCAGGGATTGTCTACAACAAGTCAAGAGTCCTAAATAAAATTTAAAGAGTATAAATTTTATTTGGGAAATAATCAATATATATATATATATATATATATATATATATATATTATATATATTATAAATAAAAATCACATATATTTTCGCTTCACCCATGTAACATGCCCCTTTCGGAGATGTTGCCGGCAGGGAATAGGCTGACCTATCCCCCTAAGCCTCTGACTTTCTGATTATGACCATCACTACTAAGCCCATTTCAAATACAAACTCATGCATATGGACCATTGCCCAACTCAACAACATAGAATGCATTTTAATACTTATAACTGTGTATTCAATAATATTTCTCTTTACAACACTGTTCATGGACACTTTTAGCATTTTAAATTGACTTAAACAATACTAATGTCTGACATGCATCTTTACTTTGACACTAACAATGCTGAATCTTTGTACTCGACCTAGTGGACCCAAACACCCTAGTGACTACCATCAGTATCCATCCTCTCGAGCTTGTCCTCCAGGTAAACCTACATAACAGAAGCACTGGGAGTGGGGGGTTAGATCGTTAGAACGATCTAGTGAGTGGACAATTTAAAACGGAAACTAAAATGCTTTTATGAAAATTCATTGTTCTAATACTGAAATCATCTCAAAGAAACTATCTTTTCGGAACTGAAAACAAATCTCTTTCTGTGAAACTTTTATGGAAATCCTTTCTGTCTGTAAAACTCTAAGATCTTCTGTAAAACTGAACTCTTTCTAAAACGTTTTAATAAAACAATTTTGTTAAAAGTCTCTCATAAAACTGTTATTTCTGAAACTCTTCATAAAACCATTATTTCTGAAAACCATATCTCTGAGAATCTGCAGAAAAACCTGACGCATGGGGGCGTTACGTATCGCCATCCCCTTATAAACCTAAACTAGTGTCTTGGGGCGTTACATATCACTGTCCCCCAAGCCACTGAACTAGAGCCAGAAGTGCTAATCCATGCCATTGGAGTGTTAGGTATTGCCGTCTCCCAATCCATGCCATCATCTTGACCCAGAATTTAGGATCTATAAGCATCTGTCATCCTTAATCATGAACTAGGATCTAGGGGCGTTAATATCACCGTCCCTATAGTCCTGATCTACATGTGCACATTTCTAAATCTGTCAATTCCCATAAGTCACATCTGAGGTGGGTTTATCCCTCATGCCTCCAAAAATCATGAAAATCATACTTTTAAAATCAAAAATTTCTCAAACATTCTTATTAATAAAACAACTGGAAATAAATTTGGCTAAGGCCTTATGCGCTTAAATGTAAGTCTCAATTCAAAAATAAATAAATAAATATCAACTTGAAAAGAAACGTCCACTCACAGATTTGGTATCTGACTGGCACTACTTCACTTCGTCGAAGGTTTCGGCCGATAATCTATAATCGATAACCTTAATTAGTACACAAGTTGAGAGATATGTTTCGGACCTAGATTAAGCTTCTCATTTCAATAATTATTATCACTACATGGCATATTATGCTCATGATGTGACATAATGCATGTGTATGTGCCGATATGAAACCCTAAGGATGGCATCTAACATCCTAGGATTAAATTGGAATGGCTTAAACTGATCTTGAGAAAATGGTACGCATCGCGACACCAGATGTTGCGTGTCACGACTCCCACTCGGTCAGACCTGAGGCATAGGAAACTTCTTGTTACACATTGCGGCGCCAAGTGTTGCGCATCGCGACTCTCACATGATCAGACCCGAGACAGAGAGCACCCTTATGATCCATATCGCGATGCCAAATATTGAGCGTCGCGACGCCCATAGGACCAGACCCGAGGCAGAGAGCATTTACTTGCATCACGTCACGACACAAGCCCATTGGCGTCGCGACGCTCGCCTAATTTCAGGGCCAAGCACCAATTCTTCCATGATAATGCCCAAAGCAATCCCCAACACTATCATCCCAACTTCAACTCAACTTAACATAACTCATTTCATTTCATCAATCAAGCACAACCAATTATCTAATATCATCAATCATAAAATATAATTCCCCAATACATTCATACACATAAAGGCTTCATTCCATGATTATAATATCATGATACTCTCAAAAACACATGCTAGCAACACTATCAATGCCAATTAAACACATCCAATTTATAGGGTATGAAAGGTGTGAATTTTGGGCTTTATTTTCTTTGCCCAATACTAAAAATAATGAAAGAAATAGAGTTAGAAGCTTAGTTTGTGTGATTTGGGACTTGAAAATCATCACAATTTCCTTCAAAAATTTTGCTTGAGGAAGAAGAAGATTGGAAGAGCCTTCTTGAGTTGCTCACGTTTTTTACTTGAGAGAGAGATAAGTGAATAATGTCTTATTTATAGGAGAGTGGCTGATTTTTTTGTAATAAAATGAGTGGCTAGATTTGTGACATATCTTTCATTCTAGTCATTTTCTCGAAGTTCACTATAAAAGCTATGGTAATCATGATTTTTGACTTATTTCTAATATGACTGTGGAAATATGAATAACATAGAAGTTGTAGGTCTCGGTCTTAGATTTCCGAAGATATAAAATTCATAAAAGTGGAGATCTTATGAAAAGTTATGGCTCAAATACTAAGGGTTGTTCGGTGTAGAAATATGAAAGTAAATTTCGTATCGGAACGACAAAGAATTCATCGAATGTTCAAAAAGTAATTCACGAGCTCATACACATTTGAGCATGATTTATATCATATATTATGCCACCTATAGCATAATAGTCATCAGAATTACCGGGGTATTAAAACCCATTACCCCCAATATGATGAAAATTAGTCCTAAATTAACTGAAAAAATACAACTTTTATTTGAAAAATAATCACAATTTATAAGATTCCATATTCCCCTAAGAGAGAAAGAGAGCATCCAAATTTTATATTTAATATCATGTGGGCCAATGACCCATAATGCACTTGATCTTAGCCAAAAGCCCGAGAAAGGCATGAGTTGCTCATTTGTTTTGGCTGCCTTTTATTTAGCTCCTAGATCAACTATATCAGTATCATTGAATCAAATGATCATCGTATAAAACTACTTTCTGAATTCTTAAAACCAGATCTTTTTCTTTCAAAACTTTTATGAAAATCTTTTGAGAAAATCATGTATCTGAGATCTCTGAAAAAATATAGAAAACCTGACGCATGGGGGCGTTACGTATCGCCGTCCCCCAAGCCACTGAACTAGATCCAGGTGTGCAAATCCATGCTATTGGGACGTTACGTATCGCTGTCTTCTAACGCATGCCATCATCTTATCCCTGAAGCAAGGATCTATAGGCATATGTCATCTCTAGTCCTGAACTAGGATCTAGGGCGTTACATATCGTCGTCCCCCTAGTTCTGAACTACGTGTGCACACATCATCAGTGTCCGTCAATTCCATATCTATCAATTCCAAGTTACAATATGAGGTGGATTTTTCCCCCATGCCTCCAAAATCATAAAATCATAGTTTTGAAATATTTCTCATTATAACAATTTCTCTGATATCAATCTTTATCAAAAATACTTAAATCGTATATCTCAAATCGTATAAAATCAGTAATTCAATAAACTTTTAATAAAAAGATCAATTAAGTCAAAAGAACTACAAACCCATATCTTGAAAACATAATAAAATTTCTAAAATAACTACTTCATTCATAGTGCTATGGCAAGTCAGGTGTGATACATGGCGTGCGTGATCTTCGAGTATCATGACGTCTATCTAAAGTCAAAACAATTTGTTAGTTTCCTTCTTTATTACTCAGAATATTTATATAAGATAAGAAAGTATATATAATACATGATTGGCACATTCTGCTTGTGACATGACATAATACGTGTTTATTTATCGATATAAAACCCTTAGGGTGCCCTCTAACATCTTAGGATGAATTTGAAATAGATAAAACTAATCTTGGAAAAATTTGGTCACACATCGTGAAACTGGCATATGAGTGTCTAGACGCTCACACAAGCAGCTAAGGCAGAGAGCATCCTTTGGTTCCACGTCACGACGCCAGGTGATGAGCATCGTGATTCCTACACTCATTGTGACGCTAAATATTAAATGCCGCGACTACCTCAAGAACAGAACTGAGCAAAAGAGCAACACTTTATTTTGCGTCGCGACGCTAGCCCATTGGCGTCGCGACGCTTACATGAACATAACTAGGCAAAGGGCATCCTTTTGTATAAGTATACAATCATTATTAATATACCCTTTTAACATCGTCACAATATCAGATTTCTCTCAAAAAATCCCTTGTTAACATAATAATCATCTAAACATCATCAACGACAAGCCAAAAACACCCATCAATCACTAAATCATCAAAACATCAAAATTTCAAATTTCAAATTTGGGTTAAGTTTTCTTATCTTGTATCAAATTTCTTTCTCACTAATAGAGTCCATAAGCTTCATTTTCTCCTTCCTAGGCTTGATTTGTGATGGATTGACTTAGGTTGTCTTTGAAATTTTGCAAGGAAAATGAAAATCCTCTCATTTTCTCTCTAGGGAAATTTTCGGCCAATGGGGTGTTTGTGTGGTTTCCCCAATTTTCTTTTCTCTTCTTTTTTGGTCTTCAATAAATGCTTTAGGCTAAATCTTGAGAAGTCTTGAGAATTATGGATTTTTCTGGAAAAAGAAGGACTTGGGCCAAAATTTGAAATTCTTGTTGGTTTTTAAATTCTTATTGGGCTTGATTGGGTTATTTAAAATATAGTTGGCTTTATCCCTAGAATTTAGGCCTTCATTTTGCCTTGGGCCTAATAGTCTAGTAATAAGCCCGCTAAGCCCATTATAAGTATGGTTCATTGGTCATTAAGTCATCTCCAACGATTTTCGCTAAAGCTCGGGGAAATTATTTATCTAAGTCACCAAGTTACTACTTTCGTTGAGTTACGAAATTTTGAGTCATTACAATTCTCCCCCCTTAAAATGATTCGTCCTCGAATCAATACACTTAGAAGTATGGAGCGTACTTTATTCTATAAACAACTGCAGATATTGCTCTCTCATGGCTTCTTCTGGCTCTCATTTGGATTCTTGTCCCTTGTGGTGCTGCCAAACCACTTTAACTGAGGGAATCCATCTAGATCGTAATTTCCTCATCTTTTTGTCCACTATTGCTACTGGCTGCTCTAAATAGGATAAATCTTGGCGAACATCAATTGTTTGAGGCTCTAACACATGTGATTCATCATTCAGGTACTTGCGTAGCATAGATACATGGAAAACTGGATGTATCTTATCCATGTTGGGTGGAAGCGCCAATTCATATGCTCTCCCTCCAACTCTTCGAAGTATCTGAAACATCTCGATATACCTAGGTCTGAGTTTACCCCTCTAGCCAAATATCACGACTCCCTTAAAATGATATACTTTCAAGAACACCGAGTCTTCTACCTGAAACTCCAAAGCTTTTCTCCGGCAATATGCATAAGTTTTCTGATGACTCTGAGCCATTTTCATCTTTTCTCTGATCAACTTCACTTTCTCCACTACATCTTATACCAAATCGGGTCTGTGCAACCTTTGTTCTCCAGTTTCAAACTATCATACCGGGGATCTGCACTTCCTACCATACAAAGCCTCGAAATGCGCCATCTGAATTCTTGTCTGATAACTGTTGTTATATGCCAACTCTATAAGTGGAAAATACTAGTCTCAACTACCTTCAAAATCAATAACACAGGCTCGTAATATGTCTTTCAGAGTCTGTATGGTCTGTTCTGACTGACCATCCGTCTGAGGGTGGAAAGCCATACTAAAGTGTAGCTGGGAACCCAAAGCTTCTTGGAATGATTTCCAAAACTTGGGTGTGAAGTGAGAACCTCGATCAGAGATTATTGAGATAGGTATTCCATGTAACGACACTGTTTTATCTAGATACGGTCTGACATATTGAGCTACTGAATAATTTGTCTTTGCTGGGGGAAATGTGCGGACTTAGTCAACCTGTCCATAATTACCATATAGAATCATACCCTTTCGAGGTACGTGGAAGCCCAATCACAAAATCCATAGTGATATTCTCCCATTTCTATTCAGGAACATCTAAACTTTGAAGTTTGCCTACTGGTCTCTGATGTTCCGCTTTAACTTACTGGCAGGTAAGGCATTTTACGACGAACTCTGATACATCTTTCTTCATACCGTCCCACCAGTAAAGATCTTTCATATCATGGTTGACCGGCGTAAACACACACGTATAACGCAAGCGCACGTATCGTTCAAGTAGTATAAAAATATCGATCCCACGAGGACTTAATATCTAATCTATTAATTTTATGAGGTCAAATGATTACTAGTATCTAACAGGTTGATTGATTGATTTGAAATGGTGACGATTCTAAATTTAAAAACAAGTAAATAAAATTGTTCGAAAGTAGGTTTTAAGAAAATTCAATATTAAAAACTATCTAGGGTTGTGATTTCTTTGCAATATCATTTTCAAGATGAAGTGGTTATCTTATAGTTGGGTAATATATTGATTTATTAACCTGGAACACTAAATTATGTAAAAGCCTCTTCCGATGGTCAACTACAAATATCCAGTATAACCCAATTGAACCATATGTCTATGTCAACCAAATTACCTGGATTCATTAAGATTAAGTTTCAATTATGGCTACCCCCGCCCGACAGGTATATTCCTATCCTGTAAGGAAATCTATTAAAGGGTTATCTATCCTCAAGGAAGATCGTGGGCTATTGAGTCTAAGGTCTTAAACTTAAAATCCCTATGTCTAGTTCATTTTAAGTTTACCAGTTCAATTTTATTAATGGCCAGTTAATAAAAAGCATTAAGATTAAGACTCAATAAATAAACCTTTATATTACCCAAACTATAATTTAACCCCTTATAAACCGGTGATATTGGATTTCATCACAACCCCAGATAACTGGCTTAGTTACGACACATATTTACGGGTAGTAAAAATTTAAATAAAATAAAAGACATAAAGTAAATTCTGAAAATTAAATTGCTGAAAAGTAAAAAGTAAAAGTAAAAAGTAAAAAGTAAAAAGTAAAAAAAAAATAAAAGTAAATTACTGAAAGTAAATTGCTGAAAAGTAAATTAATAAAATTAAATAAAGTAAAAGTACAATAAAAGAAAATGCTGGGGTTAGAGGATCAACTTTTATTACTACTATTTTAGATATCTCCCTTAATATAATATATTAACTTTGCGTGATAATTACCAACCAGCCATATAGGCGGTATCCTGATTAAGTCAAATTAATAATTAATTACCAACCGACCAACCAGGCGGTATCCATACTTAGTCAGGTTAAAACCAATTTATAATTAATTTCCAACCGGCCAATATAGCGGTATCCTCATTAAGTCAGATTTTAAACAGTTTATATTTTATATTTAAGGGAGATTAATCTAGATAGCAATAATAAAAGCTTTACCTTTTACCCCAGCAAAGGGGAGTTACCTCCTCATTGCTTGAAAAATAAAAACTGCAAAAGTAAAGAAAGAAAATGTTTGTGCGTAAAAGTAAATTGAGGAAAGTAAAAAACTGAAAAGTAAATAAAAGAAAGTGCGAAAGCAGAAATTAATTACTGGAAGCTGTAAATAAACAAAAAGATACAATCTTCTTATTTATTCATTAGGAATTTCAAAGAAGAAAGTATGAATTTTACAAATGAAATGGCTTGGTATTTATAGGTAAAATTTTGCCTATATCAAATCATCCATCAAATTCTCCACCAAATCCATTATTAATTTCTCCACTAATTACTCCACCAAATCCATAATTGCTCCACTAATTGCTTATCTTGTTTGGTGTTGATTTGATAATTTTTATTAATTATTTATTAATTTATATTTTGCTTTGAAAATGATTGATAATGACTTTAATAATTACACATCACACACTTTTGGATGGTTCATCAATTTCGGTCATGAACTCTTCAGAATTAGAAAATATTTTCTCTTTAAAGGTTGTAGATCTTTGAGTTTTCGTTAATCTGGTACTTGAATCAGCTCAATCCGATATCTGAGTAAAACGTTATGCCCAAAATACGACAGATGCGTAAAACTGGAATTCCCAAAACTGCACTTCGTCAAAACGCCCTTTCAAGTTTCCAATCTCCAAAATTAATATATCAAGTCCAATAATTGCCCTTATTTGACCCATATTTCATCCTAAATGATTTTATTGAGACCCGATATTATTTTATCTGCAAAATAAACTAAAACACATCAAAACGTTCATCAAACCCGAGAAACTAAACAAAATATTAAGTTAAAGGGGCGGTAAATATTGATATATTTTCCGCTCATCAATAGTACATCTCGGTACTTCCAGGATGCATGATGTAGGATGAGCATGAGCTTTCTCCAACAACGAATGCCTCAACTCTTGAATTAGGGGAACCACAATCCTTTGCCCTAATTTGCTTCTAATCTGTTGAATTTGAGGGTCTATTTCTTGGGCAACTCTGATCTCATCTATTAGGGTCGATTGGACTTGTATATGTGCCAAAAATTCTCTCCGAGTTGTTACTTGAAAACTCACTCCATTAAGAATACATTTCTGCATTCGTCTAGCTGGATGCCACTTTTCAATCGGAAAATGAGCTAAACTCCCCATGGATTTCCTGCTTAAGGCGTCTCCTACCACATTAGCTTTACTCGGATGATACTAAATCTAACAATCATAATCTTTCAGTAACTCAATCCATTGTCTCTGTCTCAAATTAAGATCCTTTTGACTCTGGATATATTTTAGACTCTTATGGTCAGAGAAAATTTCAAACTTTTCACTATACAATTAATGTCACCATATCTTCACGACGAAGATTATTGTTGTCATTTCTAAATCATGATTGGGATAATTATGTTCATATGGCTTAAGCTGCCTAGAGGCATAGGCAATAACCTTTCCTCTTTGCATCAATACATATCCCAATCCCACTCTAGAAGCATCACAGTACACCATAAATCCTTCTTATCCTGTCGATAGGGCTAGAATATGAGCGATAGTCAATCGCCGCTTAAGCTTCTGGAAACTCTTCTCACATGCATCTGACCACTCAAACTTCACATTCATCTGAGTCAGCCGTGTTAATGAGGCATCTATCATAGAGAAGTTTTCTACGAATCTTCTATAGTATCCTGCTAACCCTAGGAAGTTATGGATCTCTGTTACACTGGTAAGTCGGTGCCAATTTTGAATGGCTTCAATCTTCTGGGAATCGAAACTGATTCATTCTTTTGACACAACGTGCCCCATAAAAACAACATTGGACAACCAGAGCTCACACTTAGAAAACTTCACAAATAACCTGTGTTCTCTCAATGTCTGTAGTACTTGGTGCAAGTGCACTGTGTGCTCTTGTTCACTACGTGAATACACCATAATGTCATCAATAAAGACTATCACAAATCGATTCAGAAAGGGTATGAATACCTTATTCATCAAATCCATGAAAGTCTTGGGGGCGTTAGTGAGACCAAACGACATCATTAAAAACTCATAATGCCCATATCAAGTCCGAAAGGATGTCTTCGATATATCACTCTTCTTGATCTTCAACTGATGTTATATTGACCACGGATCAATCTTGGAGAAACACTGCGCCCCCTTTAATTGGTCAAATAAGTCGTCAATCCTTGGTAGTGGGTATTTATTCTTGATTGTTACCTTATTCAACTGTCGGTAATCTATATACAACTGAAGTGTTCGATCCTTCTTATTTACGAATAACACCGAAGTGCCCTATGGAGACACACTAGGATGAATGAAACCCTTATCCAATAAGTCTTGCATTTGTGCCTTCAATTATCCTATATGGAAGAATCGATATAGGCTGTGTGCCTGGAACTACGTCTATACAGAACTCAATCTCTCTATCCGGTGGTAGTCTTGGCAACTCATCTCGAAAAATATCAGGATACTCTCTTACCACCGAAATCTGCTCAATGCTCTTTTCTTCCACTCTACTATCTGTCACATAAGCTAAGTAAATCACATTTTTCTTTCAAAGAAGCTTATACGCTTGGATTTCTTGTTGGAGTTTCTACGGCCCCAATGATCGATTATAAAGCATAAAACACATGAGCGAATACAACGAGGGAGTTGCGGAATACTCACATCGATCGGTTGAGCGATGCGCGAGGCAACAAAAATTATTTTCTGCCTCCATGGACTGCTCGACAGTGGCAGTGAAACAGCTCACTATTTTCGGCCATTGTTGTTCCTTGAACAAGCTCCAAGCTTCGTCAAACGATTCCAAGCTCATGGGTGGACTTTTCTATCACCTTCGCATGTCTCTCGGAGTGCTAGCTCTCGATGTTTTTGCCGCAAAAACACCACACTTTTGCTTCCCTATCTCTCGGTTTTCTGCCAGAAACAGAAGAACATTTTCAGCCCCTTGGGCGTGTGAGAGGAAGAAGAAAAAGAGGAGTTTGAGAGAGAGAGATGAGTTGTGTATTTGTTGTATTAAAATTGGTAAATGATTTCTAAAAACATATACACAATTTTGGCTTTCAAAAGTCAAACAATCAAAGCCTTCAACCACTCCAACAACTCACATCACTCAATCAAGTGACAACTTGTCATATCACTCAAAATGACATTTGATTTGACGTTTGATTTGACTTATGTGCCGCACTCGAATTCGAAATACGAATGCGCTCGTAAAAAATCCCGGGCTCGGGTTCGCTAATTCCAAATTAACGAATTTTCCGTTGCGACACAATTAAATCTAATTTAATTAAATAATCATGCCTAGCATAATTACTATTCACGTCGCTAACGAATTAATTCTAAATTAATTCGTTCGCCCGAATTAAAATCTAATTTCAATTCCGCGTCGAAATCCAATTTCGTTTAATATATCGAATATATTAATTAATCGATTAATTCCAAATTAATCGTTATCTCTCTTTAATTGATATTTTATCCCTGATAAAATATCTCCGCAATTAATCCCAGATTAATTTTCTCTCTCTTCTAATTAATCCCAGATTAATTAAAAGTGCGAGTCATACGTCATCGGTGAATCTTTGGGAAGCGACCCATGAGATCCCCGGATATGTTGGCAGTAAATACGATCGTCGGACTATCCGAACACGTAAGTACCTAGTACTACGTTTGTACCGATTTACAAGACAAGGTTGGCTTCTAGCAAAGCGCCATGCCTACCCAATTCTCCAGAAATATCCTTACAGGAATATAAGGTCTATATCAAGCGTAGTATACATAGTATTGCATATTTCGATCCAGTATCGAATGATCACATGCAAGGCCTGGGGCTGGTACAGTGTCTGCCCCGTACGAAGCATATATCGGATTACGAGCAACTAGTCTCTTTAATATCGGATAATCATGACCAAGTCATATTATCCCGACGGTTGCAACCTTTTTAGAGAACCAGTTATGTATCCCTGCATGATCATCAACTCCATATGACTGGAGTGACACTTCTGTCTTGACATCGCACCCAACACACTACGATTCTCGATATACCCAGAAAAGGCGTACACAGAAACCGGTTAAAGCCCTGGACGACCAAAACCAAAGTATATTGATTGTCGCAAGTATTAGCGGTGCAAGTCTCAGGTTAAGACCAAATACACCTACCCTGATTTCGGACTTCCATAGACACATAGTCATACTACCAATGGAATTCCGAGGGGGTTTATCCAGAGCGAAGCTGTTTCCCATACCATCGGTAAAACACAACCTCCTATTACACTTGCATGAGTATCATATACCCAAATATATGAGAACTATGTTGTTATGCCCCCACAACGCGTACAAGTGTAATACTAGTCTTTTACGTATTTATCGATGTCCAATCTCGATAATACTCTGACTAGGGATATTTAATGATTTATCCTTCGTGGATTGATACTGTCTCATATCATTCTCAATCCAGGAACAAATCATAATGACCTCTTATCATTTATATATCTTGGTGATCTAATCACAAATGATAAGAATGCAATCTCCTTTGTCACATAGTTAATTTGTACAACAACACCATGATCTGTACAAATAGTGACGTTATGGGTCATAATTGTCCAACAATCTCCCACTTGGCCTATAGCCAGTCACTCGAGTGTCTAACACCCGAACTATGTACGGTTGGCTCAAACTGTTGAGAAAAGGCTTTCGTCAGCGGATTTGCATGATTATCGTCTGATGCGATTTATTCGATCATCACATCGCCACAATGTATGATCCGAACGAATCAGATGAATATCGAATTATATATCTGGATCGTTGATGAGACCATTAATTCTTTAGCCTGCGCTGCAGCCTAGCTCAGCTGCTAACAGAACTATGTCTAATCTAATTTGATTTATTATCGACCCAGAAGGCTTCTATTGATGCCTCAGCTGCAGCAATAACCCGCATTTGTTGTTTATTCGGTAACAGTATCTTGTATGGAAGATTTTCAGCTCAATGTACCGTTATTCAAACTGTATAGTACCGTTTACGACTTATAGTCATTTTATCGGTTTAGGAAACTTGCAGTAGTGATCCCAGTCACTTCAAGTTCTCCTTCTCCATAGTATAAGATAGCATCCTTAGTTCTCTAAGATACTAAAGGATGTTCTTAACTTCAATCCAGTGACTATCACTTGGATTGGCCTATTTGTGACTCCATATGCTCAAAGCGTATGAGACACCAGGTCGCGTACATTTTTCAATGTACGAGTTCTCTGAGAGATTTAACAACTTAATCTATCCCAATAGATCTTTATTCCTTGAATAAAGGTTGTTTCTCCCAAGAATTCCATGGAGAATTTTCTCGAAAGGCAAGCTTTTACCGATTGTTATATGGGAATATCATTTCCAAGAAATGACATATTATCATTATTTTATAGGACAGCCACTGTCAGTGCGCTCCCACTAACCTTCTTATATACACAAGAATCATTTCGTTTTGAATTAAATCATAAACCATTATGATTACATTAAAACGATAATTTCAAGAACTCAATGCTTGCTTCAATCCAAACATGGATCGAATAACCTACAAACCTTGTTTGCTAGTTTTGGTATGACAAAACCGACAGGATGTTGTAAACATCCTCCAAAAGGTTTCCTTTTCAGGAAGGTGATTTTCCCGTTCAGCTGACATATTTCATAAATGAAACATGGAGCATTAGCAAGCATTTTCCAAATGGATTCACCGTGGCAACAGAAAAAGATTTTGTTGTAATCAACACAATGTTGATAACGATACCTTTTCGTTAAAAGCCTAGCTCGATACGTTGGTATGTTGTCATCCATGTATGTCTTCCTTGAAGACTAATATAGTACCAATAGGCACAATGCCTTGCGGTACATCAACTAGTATCCAAACTAAGTCGATATACATGGAATCCATTTCAGACGTTATGACACTTTGTCATAATAGGGAGTCGATACCTTGTATCACTTCCTCATACGTAGTCAGTTGGTATACCTCAATAAGATTGACATCTTTATGAGGTGAGATCAGAAACCCATACCCCAGGTTATTTTCTGACTCTCTCCGACATACGCGGTTCTTGTGTATTCGAAGATTAATGGTATAGTTTCATCCTTGATGAACTATTATGTTCCATTAAGGAATTGGTGCCTGGAATAGTATTACTCTGATTTTCAACGAGTTTTACTATCCTCCCACTTACCACTGCATATCGGTATTCCTCTTAGGAAAACCGCATGGTGAGCAACAATCAAATTATTCTCTAGTGATTTGTATAAGTACTATACTCTGGTATCCCTATGATAACCTACAATTGGCACTTATCCAATTTGGGTTTTAGTTTGGTATCATCCAAACGTATGCCTAGCATTCCCAAATTATCATGAATGAGAAACCCGGTTTCTTTCATGTTCATATCTAATATGATATTTGTCAAACAGATTTTTATGGAACCTTATTCTAAATAAGTTCTTGCACTGTTTAAGCGTATCCGTTGAAGGAAATGGTAACTCAGAGAGACTCATGATTAACCTTATCATGTCTAACAAAATTCGATTACTCGGTTCGGACACACCGTCAAAATGACGTGTTCCGGGAGGAGTCCTCATTGAAAAAATACTATGCTCTTTCAAGTATATTAGAAACTTATTGCTTAAGTATTTTCCATTACGGTCTTACCGTGACAGTTTAATACTTTAGCTGATCTGTTTGTCTATTTCGTGTCGAAACTGAAAAAGTTTCCGATTTGTGTTTCAAAAGAAACACATAACCATAACGCGATGCCACATCCGTAAAGGTCACGAAATATTCATATCCACCTCTAGACTAGCTAGACATGGGCCCACTTGCTTCACTATGAACTATGGCTAACAGATCGGTGGCATTTGCACTTTTACCAAGTAAATGTGTTTTAGGCACTTTGCCTAATAAACTAGATTCGTAGACTTTATTTGAATAGGATCAAATCAGTCCTTGTACCCACTCTTCAAAAGTGCGGATAAACGAGTCTTGTTTAATTGTGTCCCAGACAACAATGCCACAATTAAGTTTCATCTGATCAAATCAGTATGAGCTATTTGTTTGTCATTTTGTACATTTGAGATTTATTTATATTCAAAATATAAATTTTGTTATTCACATCTAATGTGTTTATCTCAATATCATCTTTATATAATAAAACACTTTAGTGTTCTAGAATATAAAGGTTCAACCGCAGCGGGTTAAACACTGATATAAAGATAATGTTTCTAGTCAAACTAGTTACATTATAACAGTTTCCAAACTTAGGTACACACCTGAGGGTAGTTCCTAAAGTTAGGTATCTACGGTTAAAACAACGACTTTCGTCCCGTTTCCGATTCGCAGATAAATCTCAATTGATGTCAGTATCCTGCTCATAGCAGATTCTGAACATCAGTATATATTTATGTACCATACTAAGTATTTAAAATCTAATTTTAATACTAGTAGTGAACATATTTATAACAAACATATTTGAAGTCGGAGCCTTGCTCGTCTTCAATTCCTTCATGTCTGCCTTGTCCACACGACAGTCATGCTTCCGCGATCCCGTTTGCCACAATTTAGGCAGACATCTTTGTCTTCCCAAAAGATTATAATGATTTTGCCTTTGCCCTTTTTCACACTCCAGAAGCCTTTGGCCAAGCCTCGGGTTTCTAGAATATCGAAGTAAGGTGTGCCTTACACTACTTGCCTAATTGCAAACTTTGACTTTATCTCCTTGAGAATAGTCATTAACTCTCCAAGAGTTTAGTATTGCAATTTGTACTTCTAAGATCTAATTATAGATCTATGAAGATCCTTCAATTTCTTTATCATACTTTAAGAATCTAATCCTTAGTTCTAATTAATAAATTAAGGAGTCTATTGCGACAAGCTTAATGGATTAAGCACTAAAGTTATCATTACATGAATCTTCCAAAGATCATGCTCTACTATTTGCTTAACTCCGGGCTTAGGCCTAATATGTTATTTTATCAAATAAAGTAACTTATTAATTTTTAGGACCATCCTGAAATTATTCCCAATTTGAAAATTAAACCATTTAAATACAGTTTCCCTATGATAATGTTTTAAATGTTAATCTTTCAATTTTATCTTGATTCTAATAGTCCAACTATTTAATCAACGATATCGGTACTATTTATTATAATGATTACTATAGTCCAACTATTTAATCAACTATAATTAATTAACTCAAATATATTAATTACTATAATCCAATTATATAATCAACTATAAATGAATTATTTGAATACAGTCCAAATGTTAATTAAAACAACATTTAAATATTAGTCCAACTAACATTTAATTTATTTGATGAATGATATTTGTTTGAGCGCGTATGGCAACTAATTAAACGAATATTGCAAATTTAATTCTTGCCTCCCACTATTTTTCGGCGAGCCTCTAACCCTCTGTCGAGTACTCGGAAAACCGTGTTTCCTAGCGGGCTAGGATCCCGTTAAATATCACACAATCTTGACTTTGGCCAACAAATTGTATGATAATTAACTAGGTAGATCTCTAAGATCAATTAGATCCAATCCAATTCCTAGATCCAGTAGGGGGACATCCAAGTCCGAAACATATATCTTATATTTGCCAATATATCCAATATATTACCTAACTTTTTTCCTTTGAATCAACTAAGCCTTGGCTTCGGCACAACAAACTTAGTGATCCCAGTCAAGCGAGACCCACTGACCATGGAAAGCTTCGTAATCAATGTCGATGGATAAGAAGTGGTCTTGACTTTGGACAACAAACCACAACTTGGACAAAACACCGATATGGAACAAAGCTCTCGTGATTCAAACACATCCTCGACGGACAAAGGCCTTGACTTTGGCCAACAAACCAATGTCAGTCTTGGATCTTGAGTAAGAATCACTCAATGGAAGGAAAAACGCTTAATATTTGTGAGGGTTTTTCGCGTGCAAATTGGCAACCAATTTATTATCTTTGTTAAGGTCTCATCATCATACACCCTTAAACATGCATTCTAAATACATAATAAAGCGCGTATAATAAAATAATAATGATATGCTGATGGATACTTTACATAATGATCCTAGATCAAATCTCTCTCTTTCTCTCTCCCGCTAGCACATGTATTTACTTCTACCCGTTACACTACACTTCTAAAGAAACCTCATTTACATTGAGGGGAATAGGTGAGAAGAGAATACAAAGAATAAGGAGGTAATAAGGCTGGACACGAGGTCCAATCTAATAAATTCCAAATTTATTACAACAATTTCTAAAATTGCCCCACCCATCTAATATCCATCTAATATACCTTATTCATGCATCGCAACCATGTATTCACACAAGCATGTTATCAATCAATCTAATCAAATTAATTAATCTGATAATTAATGACCATCCAATGTTCAAACAACAATTTGATTTTGTGCGAGTCAAACTCGTTTTGCGAATACGTACTCAAAGTACGAATTCTCGAATTAAATTAAACTACAACATTAAATCCAATTTAATATGTATTTAATACTAATCTGCTATTTAATTCCAAATTAAATACTACACTTTATTTGACGAACCTTTACGACTTAAATTCCAAATTTAATCGCTACAGGTCTCAAAGCCCGATTAACGTCCAACGTCAATTCAATTAAAATCCAATGGGCTTTTAATTAATTTCTTTAAGGCGTGGACTTTTGTTCAACTCGGGTCGAACCCAATAACCAAAGTCCAATCCGGGAGTTACCCCATAAGCCTAGAAATCAATTTAGGCCCATTAGGCCCAATTAAACTTTAAAGGTCCATTAGTCGCATTTGGGCTTTATGGAAGCGGTTTTGGGCCCAATTGGATCCAACCAATTTAGCCTAAACCTAACTTAGTACAACCAAGCCCAATTACAACACTACAAGCCCAAATCCAATTTAAGGCCCAACATAATTAAATTTAAAAAATTCCAAATTCCCAATTTAATTACATAAAGTGTATAGCATTATTAATCACCCAAATCAATATTTCCAAAACATCAAATTAGCCTAATTAATCATGCTTATCATCATTAAATCATGTCCAACACAATTTAACAAAAAATCAAACCCAATCATGCTTATATTGTTCTCGGCAATTTGGGGATTTTCATATCAATTCCGAATTCAATCCAATTAAATCCAAATTAACATTAAATCCACATTTCCAATTGATTCAAGTCATCCAATGATCAAAAATCAAAAAATCACCAAGATCAAATAGGGCATCTCATTCAGCCAAGCAAGGAAAATTGGGGAAATTTGTTCCAAACACAATTTCTTCAAATTGATCTAATCAATCCTCAATAAAACATGTTTTAAGCATACTCAAACATCCAATTTATTCAAATCATGCTCAAAAACATTTTACCCAATTTTAAGCCCTAAATCATATTCCATGCTTTTCAATCGCTCTGATACCAATTGTTGGAGTTTCTATGGCCCCAAGGATCGATTATAAAGCATAAAACACATGTGCGAATACAACGAGGGACTTGCGGAATACTCACATCGATCGGTTGAGCGATGCGCGAGGCAACAAAAATTATTTTCTGCCTCCATGGATTGCTCGGCAGTGGCAGTGAAACAGCTCACTATTTTCGGCCATTGTTGCTCCTTGAACAAGCTCCAAGCTTCATCAAACGATTCCAAGCTCATGGGTGGACTTCCCTATTACCTTCGCATGTATCTCGGAGTGCTAGCTCTCGATGTTTTTGCCGCAAAAACACCACACTTTTGCTTCCCTATCTCTCGGTTTTCTGCCAGAAACAGAAGAACATTTTCAGCCCCTTGGGCGTGTGAGAGGAAGAAGAAAAAGAGGAGTTTGAGAGAGAGAGATGAGTTGTGTATTTGTTGTATTAAAATTGGTAAATGATTTCTAAAAACATATACACAATTTTGGCTTTCAAAAGTCAAACAATAAAAGACTTCAACCACTCCAACAACTCACATCACTCAATCAAGTGACAACTTGTCACATCACTCAAAGTGACATTTGATTTGACGCTTGATGTGACTAATGATTTGACGCTTGATTTGACTTGCATGTCGCACTCGAATTCGAAATGCGAATGCGCTCGCAAACAATCCCGGGCTGGGGTTCGCTAATTCCAAATTAACGAATTTTTCATTGCGACGCAATTAAATCTAATTTAATTAAATAATCATGCCTAGCATAATTACTATTCACGTCGCTAACGAATTAATTCTAAATTAATTCGTTCGCCCGAATTAAAATCTAATTTCAATTCCGCGTCGAAATCCAATTTCGTTTAATATATCGAATATATTAATTAATCGATTAATTCCAAATTAATCGTTATCTCTCTTTAATTGATATTTTATCCCTAATAAAATATCTTCGCAATTAATCCCAGATTAATTTTCTCTCTCTTCTAATTAATCCCAGATTAATTAAAAGTGCGAGTCATACGTCATCGGTGAATCTTTGGGAAGCGACCCATGAGATCCTCGGATATGTTGGCAGTAAATACGGTCGTCGGACTATCCGAACACGTAAGTACCTAGTACTACGTTTGTACCGATTTACAAGACAAGGTTGGCTTCTAGCAAAGAGTCATGCCTACCCAATTCTCCAGAAATATCCTTACAAGAATATAAGGATCTATATCAGGCGTAGTATACGTAGTATTGCGTATTTCGATCCAGTATCGGATGATCACATCCAAGGCCTGGGGCTGGTACAGTGTTTGCCATGTACGAAGCATATATCGGATTACGAGCAACTAGTCTCTTTAATATCGGATAATCATGACCAAGTCATATTATCCCGACGGTTGCAACCTTTTTAGAGAACTAGTTCTGTATCCCTTCGCGATCATCAACTCCATATGACTGGAGTGACACTTCCTTCTTGACATCACACCCAACACACTACGATTCTCGATATACCCAGAAGAGGCGTACACAGAAACCGGTTAAAGCCCTGGATGACCAAAACCAAAGTATATTGATTGTCGCAAGTATTAGTGGTGTAAGACTCAGGTTAAGACCAAATACACCTACCCTAATTTCGGACTTCCATAGACACATAGTCATACTACCAATGGAATTCCGAGGGGGTCTATCCAGAGCGAAGCTGTTTCCCGTACCATCGGTAAAACACAACCTCATATTACACTTGCATGAGTATCCTATACCCAAATATATGAGAACTATGCCGTTATGCCTTCACAACGCGCACAAGTGTAATACTAGTCTTTTACGTATTTATCGATGTCCAATCTCGATAATACTCTGACTAGGGATATTTAATGATTTATCCTTCGTGGATTGATACTGTCTAATATATTCTCAATCCAGGAACAAATCATAAGGACCTCCTATCATTTATATATCTTGGTGATCTAATCACAAATGATAAGAGTGCAGTCTCCTTTGTTACATAGTTAATTTGTACAACAACATCATGATCTGTACAAATAGTGACGCTATGGGTCATAATTGTCCAACATTTCTGATATCAAGTTATGAGGAACTACATTCATATCCCCATAATAAACTTTAACTTATTGATCAGGAATATGCAATGTGACAGTCTTCTTCCGGCAATCTAATGTTTCGTAGTGCATAGCTAAACAATCCATCCACAAGATAACACCAAAACCCAAAATGCATAACACTACTAAATCAACGTAATACGTGTGCCCATCAATATCAATTGGACAAGCCCTCACTCTCTCTGTGGCCTCTATAGGATCTCCTACTGGTGTAGCTATGACGATAGGTGAATCTAATGTCTTTGTATCTCTACCCAGGTATGTCACAAAATACGGTGATACAAAAGAATGAGTGACACGGAATTAAATAATACTCTAGCATGTACAGAACCAACTGATAATGTACTTGTGACAACTATATTAGATGCCTAAGCATCCTGAGGTGTGAGAGTATACACCCTACCATGAGCTCTACTGGTGGAAGCATGTCCTCGGTCACCCACTGTTTATCTCATTCCTATTGTTGTCTTACCTCTGCCCGCTGATCTTTGCTCTCCTGCTCTCATACTTCTATTGGGTTGTGGTTAGGGTGCAGAGGGTGTAGCACTGGGAGGCGACAACTGGTCTGCTGGTACTGGACAATCCCTCTCGAATGAGACCGTCCACAAGTTGAATATATTGGGGGACCGCACCCAGGCTGAGCCATTGACTGAAAAGAAACCGCACGAGATGTAACACTCTTGATAGACCTGCGGTCTGAACCTCCCTGCAACGGCCCAATATCTCTACTATAGTGAAATGAGCTGATATCTACTACTGTCTACTCAGGCCACCCTACTGCGGCCTACCACTCTCCTCGAATCTTGGCTTCTTCTGAGACCTTCTCTCTACTTGTCTTTCTCTAACTAGTGCCTCAAATCAGAGAGGGGCATCCAGAACCTTGGTATAAGTAATGGTCTATGTAAAGTGGATGGACCGAAACGGATAATCCCGAAGCATGTTAACAAATATCTTCACCTTCATCTCTTCAGTATTAACTAAATGTGGGACATATCGGGATAGTCGGGTAAACTGTATATCATATTTTGAAATCATCATCTGATCTTCCTGGACTAATTACTCAAACTCTCGAGCTCTGGCATCTCTAATACTATGCGGTAGGAATCTAGATAAGAACATTGTACTGAACTCAGCCCAAGTCAATAGAGGAGCCCCCCCGCCGACTATCTCAAAAAGCCATGAACCAAGTATTGGTTACATCTCTCAACTGGAAACTGACTAACTCCACCGCTCTCTCAGGTGAACATCCCAATACAGTACATATACAGTCCGACTCCTTAATAAATCCGTAGGATCGGGGGAGGATTCTACTCCCGAAAATGTAAGTGGATGCAACTTCCGAAAGTCATGCAAATAAACTAGCAGCTCATGTCACTGCGACACCTGAACTGTTACTAGAGAAGGTTCATGAGTTAAAATTAAGGTCCTTCTTGGAAAATGGTAGGATCCGGTCTACTTAGGGGAACTACTGTCAGGTGAGCCAACAAAAGTCCTACAGGTGGGGGTGGAATGAGAGCTGTGGGTTCTAAAAATCTCAGCTCTGGGCCTGGAGGCTGTTGCTGGCGAGTAATCAATTGAGCAAGAGCTTCTACAGAACGCTGAATCTGTTGTAATCCCGCAGCTACTACATCATTAGTCTGACCCACTGGTCTTCCCATATCATCTCCTATACCACCCTCATGTACAGACTCAGCTTTCTGTCCCCTATCCCGTTCAGGGGAAGGTACTATTAATCTCTAATCTGGATTTAAACTCTAGGGCGCCCTACTATGCCTAGGTCTTTCTCTGGCTTCGGTTCTACCTTTGTGTGACATGATATCTAAATAAACAAGAAAAAAAATGATCAATTGAATTTTTAGGAAATTTAAAACCAACAACAATGAGACATACTTGGGGACAATGATACTAGAGAGTCAGTCTCTTATATATTAGTACCCCGAGTATACTACATATATAAGACACTGATACTCTCTTAATGCAGTGACAATCCCATAGACCATGCTATGATACCAACTTTATAACATCCTAAATCCGAGAAGGTTACCGGCAGGTAACAGATCCCACTGTCACCTAAGCCATTGACTGTAACTAAAGAAAACTCATTTTCTTAACTTAATAACTTATTATCTCATCAATATGCATACACACACGTTTCATGAAACTATTTTAATGCATGAACCAGAAGAAAATATACATAATCTAGGTATTTTATACAATCATATAAACGTCACCAAAAAGAAATAAAAAGAAACTATATTTTATATGAATATAGGTCTGACATGTTGGACCAACATTACTAGTGACTATAGTGTTACTCTTGTCCATGATCCTTGTCTTCAAAAGATGGTTATGGCTCACCAGCTGAAAGATCCTGTAAAACTATAGAGTGAGGAGGTGAGTCTTAAATAACTCAGTGAGTGGAACTATAAAATCAAAAAATAATATCAGTATCATTGAATCAAATGATCATCGCATAAAGCTACTTTCTGAATTCTTAAAATATAAACCATATTGTAGACACTGCATTTTCGCAAAAGCCCAATGATGAGCCTCGCATGGAGGCACTACCTGAAAAGTTACGGAAATTGCAAAAAACGAATGTCGGAATGAAGGAAAACCTCCAAACTTAGCACCTCATTTGGATTCGGACTCACTAGTCAGCCTCAGATTCACTCAGTCAGTTTCTGTTTCAAACCTTAGCCTTAGACACGCCATTGCACCCTTCAACTTCGGCCCATCCACACGGCCCAAAGCCCATGCAACCCACCATACACACGCCCAAGGCCCATGAACCCATGCACACGCCCAAATCTTCCCAAATATTTGAAATCCCATGAAATTCACATGCTAAAATCCCCTCATCGACACCTTCTAATTTAACAAGATATGAAATCTCATGCATTCCACATGCTAAAATCCCCTCAAATCACTTTCCAATTTAGTGAGATTTCAGGGATCCCATCCAATTTAACAAGATTTGAGATATTATCATCACCAAATATGTGAGATTGTATCCCAAAATAATATATTCCCCAAAATCAGTGTGAGATCCTTTCAAAATATTATAAAAGGGACACCAAATCATCACAAATGGGGGCTTATATACGTCTTCTTCTAAGGCACACGACAAAAAAAAAGTCTCTCTTCTCCTTCAAATCACCGAAAGAACAAACATAAAAACCTTGAGGCTTGGGCGTGAAAAAAACCCTAAGGAGACTGAATAACACACACAAAATACCCCATCACCGAGAAACACAAACCACAAATCACACAAAATACCCCATCACCGAGAAATACAAATAACAAAATCACCAAAACAGCAACCCCATCACCAAGAAACACAAACTAGAAAAAAGAACAACCAAAAACAACCAGCTAAGAACTTTCAAAACCGTGACCAGAACAACCATAAACAACCAGCCAAGAACCTCCAAAAAATCGTGAAAACAACCAGCCAAAACAGTAAGAAAAACCATAAAAACAACCAGCCTAAACAGCAAGAAAAATCGTGAAAAACAACCAGCCTAAACAGCAAGAAAAACCGTGAAAACAACAGCCAAAAATCACCCAAAACAGCAACCCAAAACCACAAAAAAAAACAACAACAACAACAATAAAAACAGTAGCCCAAAACTGCAAATACAACCAGAAAAACAGCAGCCTAAAAAAATAGTGAAAACCGTGGACTGAAACAACAGAAACAGCAGCCCCCAAAAACAACAAAAACAGTAGCCAAAAACAAAAAAAAAATAGCAACCAGAAAGCAGCAAACAACAAATAGCAAACCAAAAATAGCAAAGTTTCAATACTTCCGGCGACGGCCTAACACACTTCTGAGAAAGCAACTTAAAAGGTAAGATCTGAGGGCACCCTTTACCATATTTATTTTATAGTTCCGGACGCTGTGTGTCTGGCTGGACATGAAATACGTCCAGTCGGGTATGCGAAGTCCTCCATTAAAGACGGCCAAATTTCTGGTCATATTTTTCTTTCTTTGGCAATATGTTATTAACTTTTTATTTATTTATTCACTTTCATCGTTATTTTATTATTTCGCATTTATTTTGCTATTTAGCTTTTTGTCTATTTACTTTTATTGTTATTTTATTATTTCGCCCTTTTTTATGTCCGTTTACATTGCATTAATGGTTATGTGTATTATTATCCCTTGCGGTATTGGATGGAAACCCATACGTAAATTTCGTAGTCGAATCCGAATGGAGGGTAGTGCGGTCTGTACTTGGGATACAACTCCATGTACCACTCGGGAAATACTCATATATGCATGATTAACCCCCTTTTGTTTACTATTTATTAATTGACTCTTTATTTACTTTTGATTATTATAATTCTTGTTATCGTACCTTGTATTTCTTAATTTAATTTGCTTTTATCTATATTAATGTTTATGGGTGTACAAATTTGTGTGTTTATTTGAATTATCTTGCATGAACTGCATAAGACTTGGCTATACTATTGTGTGAACCAGTCCATTATACTGGCATAAGTAAGGGACCATTCTGAACCCAATGGTTTAAGGTCTTCCCTTGCGAGGGGTGAGTGCGGCCTTAAATCTTTTCCCAGTTTGCACTGGGTGGCGACTCTTTTATTCTCCAGTTTAGTCCCCCGCGGGCTACTCTGTACTCTCTACGGGCTGCGAGCCCAACAGTGTCGTGGTCGCTGAACATCATAGGCATAGCGATAAACCCCGTTTCTCTCCTACAGATGGTAACTCCACTGGGGATAGAAAATCGGCCCCGAAATAATGCCTTGTAGTGTCTGTGGCTTTGGCTTTGGTTACCCAAGTCTCATATATTTTGCATACCCTTCTCACCCCGATGGCATCATGTATCATGAAGTCGCTTTCACTCAAGGCGGTGGATCGTTATGTGATGATAACCATCACTCGTTGGCACGTACCCTAGGGTATAAAAAAGGTGCGCTCACTTGGTCGCTCGAACCCTTGAGTGGGGAGACCTAGTTATAGGCAAACCTTCGCCGATGAGAGCCTTACCCGTACCCTTGTAAGCCCACATATGAACCATAGTTATATGTCCTTTAGAAGCTACCCATATGCTTATGTTTGGGACCATAATCATTTGGATCCATTTGGACCTCTCGTCATAGGATACGAACTTGTTGGGCCACTTAAACTGGGACGAGTTTGTATCTTATGATAATTGGGCCAAAAGTTTTCAAAATTACGATGGGCCACCTTGTGTTTGGGCCCCCTATCATTTGAAGTTATTTAGCCACCTTATCGCAAAAAAGTACACATGTTGGGCTTTTTCAATTGGGACAAGTTTGCACCTCGTGATAATCTAATTGACCGCTTTAAAATGATAACGGGCCAACTTGTATGAAAACCTTGATCGGCTTAGAAGGTCCAAATATGATCTGAATATGCCAGATGCATGAGTCTGATATCCGCACTAGCTTTCATCCAGGAAGGATACGCCTTATTATGGAATATTTGTATACTTTTGGATACCTCCAAGTCCATCCCCGCCACAACTGTGATTACCGAGGGCCCAATTCGTTGTTTCTAGACAATGGCACGATCCCTATAATAGGCTTAGTCAATTTTGTAAATGGGCGGTCTTTGTCTTTTACCGATGGAAAGAGCCTGAGGTAGCCAAGGTTCACCTCTGTAGCGTATGAGAGAATGATTTTGTGTACCCCATTTTGGTGCATAAAATAAGCCATACCTAGGACAGAAATGGACTTACCACGAGTGTGGAGGAATAAGGTCGAAAGGATATATGTTGTTTTGATAACCACATGCATCTCATGCATCGCATGCATACACGCGTCATGCTAACCCCCTGTCTTAACAGCCATCATAGATATCTGTTGGGTTAGAGAAGAATGAAGACTTGTCAAGAAAAGGTTAGTAACCATGGATGCGTCAGACAACGAAGGTTCCCGCATGGATCAATTGGAGACCAACATCACCAAGATTACCGAGCAACTACAAGCTTTGACCAACGATATGGCTAGTCTGACAGTACCCCGCATAGTGGGAACAGAAAACCATGAGAATGGAAGGCTTGAGGAGCCCCCAAATAGGGTGAGTGAAGAAATCATTATTTTTGATGATGACATGGCTAAGTATGCAGCGAGAAGGATAGCCGGGCCTCAGGAAGAGTTACAGAAACTCAGAGAACAATTAAAGTCAGTTACCCACAAAATGAAGGGAAAACATGAGGATTTGTTAGACTATGATGCAATGACTTTTGAAGAACAGCTGCATCCCCAGTTCAAGATGCCTGACATGGCCAAGTTCAACGGAAACGGAGATCCAAGGGTCCATCTCCAACAATATGTTTCAGTGATGAGTTTAGTGGGTTTGTCGAAACGCCAGATGCAGAAGATGTTTGGAATGTCACTGGAAAGAGCACCCGTAGTATGGTATCATGGCCTGGAGAGAAAGGTCAGGGATGACTGGAGGGCATTAGCAGAGGCCTTTCTGAACCAATATGTCACGGACCTGGAGATAGACTTGTCACTCCGTGACATAGAAAAACCAAATAGAAGCCAAAAGATACCTTCAAAGATTATGTGGATCACTGAAGAAGCCAGCTCTTGAAGATGCAAACACGACCCTCAGAGAAGGACCAGATTAAGATGATCATTAAAGGCACCAATCCTTCCATTTATAACAAGCTGAGAAGTATGACCTCCATGATTAGTGACTTTCGACAGTTAAGAGAAATTTTCATGGATATCGAGGAAGAAGAAGCCGTGAATAGAAAGTTTTATGGCCAGAATAGAAGGACCATTGAGGGGCCTTCAGGGACCAAGCCCGCTCATGCTGAGGTCGCCGCCATCAGAAACAGGTGATTCTCTAATCTTGGTAGACCTTTGTCAAAGGTGTTTGAAAAACTGAAGAAGCAAAGACTCCTCGAACCTTTAGAACTTAGACCATTTCCAAACCTTGTGCCACATTACTTCAACTTAAACCTATATTGTCACTTCCATTAGCAAAAAGGCCACGAAACTGACAACTGCACCCACCTCAGACATGAGATCTAAAACCTCATTGACACCCATAAGATACCCGACCCGGAAAAAGAACAATCCAACACACACAGAAACCCTCCACCTAACTATCACTCTGTTCCACCACCCACTTATATGATCAACTCCGGCCTACCCAAAAGCTTTGTCCTCCAAACTCTCAACCACCAAGCTTATTGCATGGGGATATGGGATAGCAGTAGTGAAGATGAAACAGAGCAGGGGAGAGATTTCTAGGAAAACTTCTCGAGCGGTGATGAAGAGGAGGTAAAGGGGATGACCCGCAATGGATGTTTTTACAGTGATGTAACGGAGAAAGGTAAATAAGTGCTAACAGAAGGCTGAGAGGTGACAGAGAATACAGATAACACCGAATGGGATAATGTGTTGCGTCAATTAAAGAAGACACGGGCACAAGTGAGCTTATGGGAGTTATTATGCGCCTCTTAAGAGCACAGACGTGCCATGGTAGAAGCTCTGAGCAAGATAATGGTACCTGAAGATGCGAACCTGACAATGTTCGTAGGGTCAGTACAGAAGGAGGGCAGGCAGATGATAACATTCTCTGAAGAAGAACTCTTGATTGAGGGAATGAATCACAACAAGCCGATATTCATAAAAGCAGAGGTAAGAGGCAAGAAGACATCTTGTGAGATGGTGGATGATGGCTCATCTATCAATGTGTGCCCTTTGAAGATTCTGTCAAGGTTGGGTATGCGGACAACAGATTTAAGCACCTCCAGCATGACTATCAAAGCATATGACGATAGCAAATGGAGAGTCGAAGGTACTTTTTGTTGGGTTTTCTAGGTCAAACCAAGATCAATTAAGCAATGAAATGTGCGAATACAACATTTTTTAAGAATGCGGAAAATACTCACTTTGATCGGATTTTGGATGCGTTGAACACAAAAATTTTCCTCCTTGAGTTTCGGCCAAGCCCTTTGTTGTGCTCCTTGTGTTGATCTTCAAGCTCTAAGCTTTGAGTGTTGATTCCAAGCTCAAGGATTGGTTTCCCTATCACCTTTGAATGACTCCTTGGATGTGCTAGCATTCATGATTTTTGAATCAAAAATCAAAGAGAATGAACCCTAGGTTCACGCCCAAATTGAAAGAAAAGGAAGAAGGCCATTCGGCCATGGTGAGAAAAGAGAGAGAGAAAAAAATGTGTTGTGTTGTTTGATTTCCAAAACCAAATACCATTTACGAATTTTCAAAAAATTGGTACAAGTCATTATCACATCAAACTTTAATAATGCTTGTGTAAGAAACAAGCAACCATCAAATCCCATCTACTTCTATCAACATAAAGTTGATAAAGTTGACTAGGTGATGTGACATGTGGGCCCCACTTGATTCAAAATCCGAGTGGGCCCGCAAACACTCCCGGGCTCGGGTTCGCTAATTCTGAATTAACGAATTTTCCGTTGCGACGTAATTAAATCAAATTTAATTAAATAATTTTGCCTAGTAAAATTACTATTCACGTCGCTAGCGAATTAATTCTGAATTAACTCGTTCGCCCGAATTAAAATCTAATTTTAATTCCGCGTCGAAATCTAATTTTGTATAATATATCGAATATATTATTTTATCGATTAATTCCGAATTAATCGTTCTCTCTCTTTAAATAGTATTTTATCCTAGATAAAATTTCTCCGCAATTAATCCTAGATTAATTTTCTCTCTCTTATAATTAATCCTAGATTAATTATGTTTGAGTCATACGTCATCGGTGAATCTTCAGGAAGCGACCCATGAGATCCCTGGATATGTTGGCAGTAAATCCGGTCGTCGGACTATCTGAACACGTACGTACCTAGTACTACGTTTTTACCGATTTACAAGACATGGTTGGCTTCTAGCAAAGCACCGTGCCTACCCAATTCTCCAGAAATATTCTTAAAGGAATATATAATCTATGTCAGGCGTAGTATACATAGTATTGCGTATTGCGATCCAGTATCGGATGTCATATGTTAGGCCTGAGGCTGGAATTGTGTCTGCCCCATACGAAACATATATCGGATCTCTGGTAACTAGTCTCTATAATCGGATAAACATGACCTAGTCATATTATCTCGATAGCTGCAGTATACAAGAGTACCAGTTCCTTATCCTACGTGACCATCATCTCCATATGACTGAAGTGATACTTCCATCTTGACATCACACCCAATACACTAAGATTCTCAATATACCCAGAAGAGGAGTACACAGAACCTGTTAAAGCCCTGGACGACCAAAACCAAAGTATATTGATTGTCGCAAGTATTAGCAATGTAAGTCTCAGGTTAAGACCAAATACACCTACCCTGATTCGGACTTCCATAGACACATAGTCATACTACCAATGGAATTCTGAGGGGTCTATCCAGAGCGAAGCTATTTCTGTACCATCGATAAACATAACCTCCTATTACACTTGCATAAGTATCCAATACTTAAATATATGAGAACTATGTCGTTATACTCCCACAACGCGCACAAGTGCAATTCTAGTCTATTCCGCATTATCGATGTCCAATCTCGATAATACTACGACTAGGGATATTTTAATGATTAAACCTTAGTGGATTAATATTGTCTCATATCTACTAATAATATGGACTTTTATCATTTATATATCTCGGTAATCCAATTACAAATGATAAAAAAGCAATTTCCTTTGTCACATAGTTAATTTGTACAACAACACCATGTTCTGTACAAATAGTGATGCTATGGGTCATAATTGTCCAACAATCTCCCACTTGTCCTATAGCCAATCACTCAAGTGTCCTACACTTGAACTATGTACGGGTCGCTCAAACTTCTGCTGAGAAACTACTTTCGTCTGCGGATTTGCAATGTTATCATCTGATGCGATTTATTCGATCATCACATCGCCACGATGTATGATCCGACGAATCAGATGAAATAATTGAAGCATATATTTGGATCGTTGATGAGACCATTAATTCTTTAACCTGTGCTGTAGCCTAGCTCAGCCGCTAACAGAACTACACCTAATCTAATTAGGATTATTATAGATCCAAATTGCTTCTATTGTTGCCTCAGCTGCAGCAATATTCCACTTTTGTTGTTTATCCGGTAACGATATCTTGCTTGGAAGATTTCCAGCTCACTGTTCCGTTATTCAAACTATATAGTACCCTTATTACGACTCATAGTCATTTTTTTCGGTTTGGAAACTTCCAATAGTGAACCCAGTCACTTCAAGTTCTCTTTCTCCATAGCTTAAGAAAGCATCCTTAGTTCCTCTAAGATACTTAAGGATGTTCTTAACATCAATCCAGTGACTATCACTTGGATTGGCCTGATTGTGACTCCATATGCTCAAAGCATATGAGACACCAGGTCGCGTACATATCTTTCAATTTACGAGTTCTCGGAGAGTGTCAACAACTTTTATATTTATACCCAAGTATTCTACGGAGAATTTTTCATGAAAGCCAAGCTTTCACTGATCGTATTATAGGGATGTCATTTCCAAGAAATGATATATCATCATTATATAGGACAATCACTGTCAGTTCGCTCCCACTAACCCTCTTATATACACAAGAATCATTTTCATTTTGAATTAAATCATATACCATTATGATTACATCAAAACTATAGTTCCAAGAACGCAATGCTTGCTTCAATCCATAAATGGATCGAATTAACTTGCAAACCTTGTTTGCTTGTTTAGGTACGACAAAACCGTCAGGATGTTGTAAACATCCTCCAAAAGGTTTCCCTTTAAGGAAATCGATTTTTGACGTTCAGCTGCCATATTTCATAAATGAAACATGCAGCATCAGCAAGCATTATCCAAATGGATTTAACCATGGCAACGAGTAAAAGGTTTCATCATAATTGACACAATATTGATAACGATACCTTTTCGCTACAAGCCTGGCTTTGTACGTTGGTATGTTGCCATCAATGTTTGTCTTCCTTGAAGACTTATATAGTACCAATAGGCACAATGCCTTCCGGTACATCAACCAGTGTCTAAACTTGGTTGGTATACATGGAATCCATTTCGGACATCATGGCACTCTGCCATAATAGGGAGTCGATATCTTGTATCACTTCCTCATACGTAGTCGGTTCATGTTCCTCAATAAGATTGTCATCTTCATGAGGTGAGATTAGAAACCCATACCTCCCAGGTTGTTTTCTGACTCTCTTCGACTTATGCAGTTCTTGTGTATTCAAAGATTATTGGTACAGTTTCATCCCTGATGAACTGTTTGTGTTCCGTTAAGGAATCGGTGCCTATAACAGTATTACTCCGATTTTCATCGAGTTTTACTTTCCTCCCACTTACCACTGCATATTGGTATTCCTCTTAGGAAAATCGCATGGCGAGCAACAATTAAATTATTCTCTTGTGAGTTGTATAAGTACTATACTTTGGTTACCCTAGGATAACCTACAATTTAGGCACTTATCCGATTTGGGTTTTTGTTTGGTATCATCCAAACATATGCCCAGCATACCCAAATCATCAGGAATGAGAAAACCTGGTTTCTTTCCTGTTCATATCTAATATGAAGTCTGTCTAACAGATTTTCATGGAACCTTATTCAAAATAAGTATTGCACTGTTTAATGCGTATCCCTTGAAGGAAAATGGTAGCTCAGAGCGACTCATAATTAACCTTATCATGTCCTACAAAATTCGGTTTCTCCGTTTGGACACACCGCTCAATTGAGGTGTTCCGGGAGGAGTCCATATTGAAATAATATTATACTCTTTCAAGTAATTGAGAAACTTATTGCTTAAGTATTTTCATCACAGTCCAGTCGTGATGTTCTAATACTCTTGCCGATCTGTTTTTATACTTCGTGTCGAAACTCTTTGAATTTATCAAAAGTTTCTTATTTATGTTTCACAAGAAACACATAACCATAACGCGATGCCACATCCGTAAAAGTTACGAAGTGTTCATATCCACCTCTAGCCTAGCTAGACATGGGCCCACTTACGTCACTATGAATGAGGGCTAACAGATCGGTGGCAGTTGCACTTTTACCAAGTAAAAGTTTTTTAGGCACTTTGCCTAATCAACTAGATTCATAGACATCATTTGATTAGAATCAAATCCATCCTAGTACCCACTATTCGAAAGTGTGGATATACGAGTCTTGTTAATGTGTCTCAGACAACAATGGCACAAATAAGTCTCATCTGATTAAATCGGTTTGAGCTATTTGTTTGTCATGTCATACGTTTGAGATTTATTTATATTCAAAATATAAATATTGTTATTCACATCTAATGTGTTTATCTCAATGTCATCTTTATAAAATAAAACACTTAGTGTTCTAGAATATAAAGGTATACCCGCAACGAGTTATACTCTGATATAGAGATAATGTTTCTAGTCAAACTAGGTACATTATAACAGTTTCCTAATTTAAGTACATACCCAAAGGGTAGTTCCTAAACTTAGGATTCTACGGTTAAAACAGCGACTCTCGTCCCGTCTCCACTTGCAGGTCGATCTCAACTGAAGTCAGTCTCCTGCTAATCAGCAGATTCCGCACATCAGTACATATATATGTATAAAACTTAGTATCAAAAATCCAATTTTGAAACTAATAGTGAACATGTTTATGAAAACATACTTGAAGCCGGAGTCTTTCCCCTCTTCACTTCCTTCATGTCTGCCTTGTCCATACGGCAGTCACGCATCCAGTGACCCCGTTTGCCACAATTTAGGTAGACATCTTGGGATATGTCCTTTGTCTTCCCAGAAGACTGTGATGATTTTGACTTTGCCCTCTTTTAGAAGCTCTGGCTCTGCCTCCTTGAGCATAGCCTTCAACTCTCCAAGAGTTTACTCTTGGTTCATAATGAACCTGCCCTAGCTTTCGAGTAGAGACTATAAGATCAAATCTTTGGTAGTCTCGGCCATGTAGGTAATGCCCAGCTAACCTAGCTGATCGATGTCAGCAATCATCTGCGACACCTAGTGCTCGACAGATGTACCTTCTGACATACGCGAGCGAAAGAGCTTCTTTTTCAATTTGTACTTCTAAGATTTAAGAATAGATCTATGAAGATCCTTAATTTCATCATCATGGTATAAGGATCTAATCCTTAATTTGGATGACGAAATTAAAGTGTCATTGCATCAAACATAAAGGATTGAGCACTAAAGTTATCATCACCATGAGTCATCCAAAACTCATGCTCCACTATTTGCTCATCTCCGGGCTTAGGCCCAAGAGGTTTCTCTATCAAATAGAGTAACTTCTCAGTTCTCAGGACTATCCTGAGGTTCTATTCCCAATCTGAAAATTAGAGCCGTTTAAAGACATTTTCTCCCAGGATTATATTCAAAACGATAATCTTTCAGTTATCTCGATTCCAATAGTCCAACCATCTAATCCACGATTTCGGGTACAATTAAATATAATGATTACTATAGTCTAACTATATAATCAACTATAATTTGATTGGTTAAATTCAAATATATTGATTACTATAATCCAATTATATAATCAACTATAAATTGAAGTAGTTTGAATACAGTCCAACTGTTTAATTAAAACAACAATTAAATATTAGTCCAACTAATATATATTTAAGTAATTACAAAAAATTGAAATGAGCGCGTATTGGCAAGTATCTAAATGAAATTGCAAATTTAATACTTGTCTCCCACTATTTTTCGGCGAGCCTCTAACCCTCTGTTGAGTACTCGGGAAACCTAATTTCCTAGTGGGCTAGGATCCCGTTAAATAACACACAACCTTGACTTTGGCCAACAAATTGTATAATATTTAACTAGGTAGATCTCTAAGATCAATTGGATCTCATCCAATTCCTAGATCCAGTAGGTGGACATCCAAATCCGAAACATATATCTAATATATGCCAATATATCTGATATATTCCCTAACCTTTTTCCTCTGAATCAACTAAGCCTTGGCTTTGGCACAACAAACTTAATGATTCCAGTTAAGCGGGACCCATTGACCTTGGAAAGCTTCGTAATCGAAGTCGATGAACAAGAAGTGATCTTGACTTTGGCCAACAAATCACAACTTGGACAAGACATGCGATATGGAACAAAGCCTTCATGATTCAAACACATCCGCGATGGACAAAGGTCTTGACTTTGGCCAACAAACCAGTGCCAATCTTGGATCTTGAGGATGAATCATTCAATGGAAGGAAAACGCTTAATATATGTTGAAGATTTTTCGCGTAATTGGCAACCAATTAATTATCTTTGATTAGGTCTCATCATACACCCTTAAGCATGCATTCTAAAAGCATAATAAGGCGCGGTAAATAAATTAATAATGATATACGGATGGATATTTAAAATATTTTGTTCCTAGAAAAAATCTCTCCATTTCCTCTCTCCCGCTAGTAGGGGTGTGCATCGGTCGGTTCGGTCGGTTAATCCTTGATTTTTTAACCGTAACCGAAATTTTCGGTTAAATAAAAGTGTGACCGATTTAACCAATTTATGACACATAACCATTAACCAATTAACCATTAATTTCGGTCGGTTATGGTTAATTCGGTTATTAACCAATCCAATAAATTAAAATTTAATATTTTTCATAATTTTTAATTAGTAAAATTATATATGATGTAGGTCGGTTCTACCGATTTTTTTAGAACGTTTCAACTGGTCGAATCACTGACGCATTAATTTTTTGGATCACTAATTCGATCATATATCTGATTCTAAAAATACCGATTCTAACTAACATTTGATTAAATATATCTATATATATGGTTTAATTTCGGTTAATCGGTCGGTTCGGTTATACGATCTCATAACCGTAACCGAACCGAATAACCGAAAAAGTTAAAAATTTTAACTATAATAACCGATTTAACCGAATTAACCGAACCGTAATAAAAAAATGGGTCGGAACGGTTCGGTTAATCGGTTAAAACCGATTAATGCACACCCCTACCCACTAGCACAAATCTTACTTCTACCCAATTACATAACACTTCTAAAGAAACCTTATTTACATTGAGGGGAATATGTGAGAAGAGAAATACAAAGAGTCAAGAGGTAATAGGCTAGACAAGCAGGTCCAATTTAATAAATTCTAAATTTATTACAACAATTTCCAAAATTGCCCTCACCCATCTATTATCCATCCGATATACATTATTCATACATCACATCCATGTATTCACACAAAACATGTTATCAATCAATCTAATCCAATTAATTAATCTTTAATTAATGACCATCCAATGTTCAAACAACGATTTGATTTGCGCGAGTCCAACTCGTTTTAAGAATAAGTACTCAAAGTACGAATTCTTGAATTATATCAAACTACAATATTAAATCCAATTTAATTTATATTCAATACTAATTCTTTAATTAATTCTAAATTAAATAATTACACTTTATTAATGAGCCTTTGCGACTTAAATTCTAAATCTAATCTTAACGGGTCTCAAAGCCCAATTAACATCCAATGTCAATTTAATTAAAGTCCAATGGGCTTTCAATTAATTTATAAGGCATGGACTTTGGCAACCAAAGCCCAATAAGGAATCACCCTTTGCCAAAAATCAATTAGGCCCATTAGGCCCAATTAAAATTTTAAAGGTCCATTATATTATATTTGGACTTTATGGAAATAGTTTTAGGCCCAATTGGATCCAACCAATTATCCTAAACCAAACTTGGCCCAACCAAACCCATTAAGCCCAAATACAATATTTTTTAGCCCAATTCCAAATTAAGCCCAACTAATAAAATTCCAATATTCCAAATATCATAATTTAATCAATTTAAAGTGTATTAGCTATAATTAATTAGTCAAATTAACATTTCCAAAATACCAATTACACTAATTAATCATGCTTTATTATTATCAATTCATGTCCAACATAATTGAAGCAAAATCAATCTCAACATGCTTTTAAGGCTCTCGGCAATTTAGATATTTTTATATCAATTTTGATTTCAATTCAATTAAATCACAAATTAATATATCTCATGCATTTTAAACATATCCAATTGTCTAAAATTCAAAAATCACCAAGAGCTAAAATGGTTCAAACTCTCGGTCAAGCCGCAAAATTTGGGGAAAATTAATCCAATAAATTTTTCTTCAAATTGATCATGCACAACTCAAAGTTAACATATTATAAGCATGCTCAAACAAATAATTTGCCAAAAACATGCTCAAATCAAAAATACCCAAATTAAATTTAAGAACCATAAATTCAATTTCATGCTTAATAACCGCTCTGATACCATTGTTGGGTTTTCTAGGTCAAACCAAGATCAATTAAGCAATGAAATGTGCGAATACAATATTTTTTAAGAATGCGGAAAATACTCACTTTGATCGGATTTTGGATGCGTTGAACACAAAAATTTTCCTCCTTGAGTTTCGGCCAAGCCCTTTGTTGTGCTCCTTGTGTTGATCGTCAAGCTCCAAGCTTTGAGTGTTGATTCCAAGCTCAAGGATTGGTTTTCCTATCACCTTTGAATGACTCCTTGGAAGTGCTAGCATTCATGATTTTTGAATCAAAAATCAAAGAGAATGAACCCTAGGTTCACGCCCAAATTGAGAGAAAATGAAGAAGGCCATTCGGCCATGGTGAGAAAAGAGAGAGAGAAAAAATATGTTGTGTTGTTTGATTTCCAAAACCAAATACCATTTACCAATTTTCAAAAAATTGGTACAAGTCATTATCACATCAAACTTTAATAATGCTTGTGTAAGAAACAAGCAACCATCAAATCCCATCTACTTCTATCAACATAAAGTTGATAAAGTTGACTAGGTGATGTGACATGTGGGCCCCACTTGATTCAAAATTCGAGTGGCCCCGCAACCACTCCCGGGCTCGAGTTCGCTAATTCTGAATTAACGAATTTTCCGTTGCGACGTAATTAAATCAAATTTTATTAAATAATTTTGCCTAGCAAAATTACTATTCACGTCGCTAGCGAATTAATTCTAAATTAACTCGTTCGCCCGAATTAAAATCTAATTTTAATTCCGCGTCGAAATCTAATTTCGTATAATATATCGAATATATTATTTTATCGATTAATTCTAAATTAATCTTTCTCTCTCTTTAAATAGTATTTTATCCCAGATAAAATTTCTCCGCAATTAATCCTAGATTAATTTTCTCTCTCTTATAATTAATCCTAGATTAAATATGTTTGAGTCATACGTCATCGGTGAATCTTCGGGAAGTGACCCATGAGATCCCTGGATATGTTGGCAGTAAATCCGGTCGTCGGACTATCTGAACACGTACGTACCTAGTACTACGTTTTTACCGATTTACAAGACATGGTTGGCTTCTAGCAAAGCACCGTGCCTACCCAATTCTCCAGAAATATTCTTAACGGAATATATAATCTATGTCAGACGTAGTATTCATAGTATTGCGTATTGCGATCCAGTATCGGATGTCACATGTTAGGCCTGGGGCTGAAATTGTGTCTGCCCCGTACGAAGCATATATCGGATCTCTGGTAACTAGTCTCTATAATCGAATAAACATGACCTAGTCATATTATCCCGATAGCTACAACATACAAGAGTACCAGTTTCTTATCCTACGTGACCATCATCTCCATATGACTGAAGTTATACTTCCATCTTGACATCACACCCAATACACTACGATTCTCAATATACCCAGAAGAGGTGTACACAGAACCTATTAAAGCCCTGGACGACCAAAACTAAAGTATATTGATTGTCTCAAGTATTAGCGATGTAAGTCTCATTACCAAATACACCTACCCTGATTCGGACTTCCATAGACAGATAGTCATACTACCAATGGAATTCTGATGGGTCTATCCAGAGCGAAGCTGTTTCCGTACCATCGGTAAACACAACCTCCTATTACACTTGCATAAGTATCCAATACTTAAATATATTAGAACTATACCGTTATGATCCCACAACGTGCACAAGTGCAATATTATTATATTCCGCATTATCGATGTCCAATCTCGATAATACTATGACTATAGATATTTTAATGATTAAACCTTAGTGGATTAATACTGTCTCATATCTTATTAATCTGGAACTAATCATATGGACTTTTATCATTTATATATCCTGGTAATCCAATTACAAATGATAAAAGAGCAATTTCCTTTATCACATAGTTAATTTGTACAACAACACCATGTTCTGTACAAATAGTGATGCTATGGGTCATAATTTTCCAACACTTTCATCATAGTAATTAAAGTAGGCCCGATAGAAGATGAGATGGAGTTCACAGTGCTTGATATCCCAACTACGTTTGCTCTGTTATTAGGGAGGCCATGGTTTCACAAAGTTGGGGGCGTGCCATCCACTTTGCACTAGGTTATTAAGTTCCCGCATGGAGGGGAAGACAATGTTGTGGCTGCTTTAGACATACAGTCTCTCACAAGGTTTCAAGTGGCAGCAAACTTCGAAGAATGGGTGGACCCTAAAGTGGCTAGAATTATGAAAAAATTGAATACGAGCTGGGCACAGGTTTCCAGATTTCAAGGGACAGACCAGTAAGGAAAGATTGGGTTATAAATCCGATGGGAATGAGCCGAAGACCAAGAAAAAAATGGATGAAGCTGGTGGAATACTTTGTGAAAGCCACATGATATCAATGAGAGCCTGAACTCGTAGAAGTCAATGGGATCATAGTACCGGGATTCGAGATCTTCAAGGACGTGATGGGCAAAGAACCACATGAAGTTTCAAAAGAGGAAGATAAATGGGAAGAAGAACTACTGCAGTTAGAGAATCTGACGCTCGATGAAAGTAAGAAGACGGAAGAAGACAAGGCTGCAGATGACGAAGATATTTATTTTCCTGATTTATTTGATTGTAATCCTACATTTATTAATAATAAAGACATTGTTTTGCTTACTTGTTCGAATCTTTTCCTGTTAGTCTGCATCATAACATGCATCACATGAGCATATTTGACATTGATTCAACAAAGACAAATGCATTTAATCTTGGTACATGTGAAAACCCCAAGGAAATTTTAATTGCAAGAGAGGTTACCTTTGATGAGCGGAAAGAACTAGAGAAAATATTAATAAAATATGCAAAAGTATTCGCCTGGTCCTACGAAGACATGCCGGGAGTAGACAGGAGTATTGCCTAGCACACGATACCAACCTATCCGAACATGAGGCCGGTAAAACAGAAGCTCTGAAGAATAAGGCAAAAATGGGCCGAAAAGGTTAGGGAAGAAATCAAGAAATAGATAGATGTGGGGTTCTTAGAGGTGGTGAAGTACCCCGAGTGGTTAGCCAACATTGTGCCGGTACCAAAGAAGGGTGGAAAGGTCAAAATATGCGTGAATTATAGAGACCTCAACAAAGCTTGCCATAAGATGATTTTCCCCTACCCCATATAGATGTGTTGGTTGATAGCGCGGCTTTATCTGCTATGTACTCCTTTGCGGATGGATTCTCAGGATATAATCAGGTCCTCATAGTCGAAGAAGATAAGCATAAGACTACCTTTGTCACTTAGTGGGGTACATATTGTTACAAGGTAATGTCGTTTGGACTTAAGAATGCGGGATCCACTTATCAACGAATGGCCACTACATTGTGTTGGGGTCAAATCAGAGAGGTGCAACGGAATGAGCGTTGTTCGGGTGAAATCGTAGTTTAAATTTTTAAACTTACGAATAAATTATTTAATATCCAATATTAATAATTCATTCATAATTCACCTAAACGTATTTATTCGATATCATATAACGACATAAATAATATAGAAACATCGCGAAACGTTTGCGAAAATATTTTTCCGCAAAATAGCATAAAACGCGTTTCTGGCCGAACCGACCGACCAATGCTCATGGGGACTGCCCAGGTCATCCCCCAAAACATTTGGACAGTTCGTGGGCTGCCTGAACAGTGCCCAGATCACTGTTTGGGCAGCCGTTACCCGGTAACGCCGTTTTTCGCCGTTTTCGCATATTTTCACTCCGAAACAATTTCCGATAAATATTTTTCTTGGGAAATTAAAATAAATTAATTTATTATAATTACTCAATGAATAAAAACTGAATTTTTATCTGAAAAATCAGATTTATCATTAATTGCCTTGAGACCTTAATACTTTGTAAATTAATCATTTTGGTCCTTAAATATTTAAATACATATTTAATTGATTCCAAATAAATCCCAAAATAATTTATACAATTTGCAACATAATCTAGAAACTTTTCAAGAATTTCGAAACTGCCCAGTAATTTTCCAGAATTACAAAAACAGCCCAGATTTTCTATTAATTGCAATTTGGCCTAATTTGTTCAAAACACATCAAGATCAAATCCAATCAATCCCAAATTTGACATACATCAAATATACATCAAATTATTTCATATATATGAAAACCCCAAAATTTGAATGGTTTAAGAACCCTAATTTCATAAATTACTCAAATTGGACAATTTACATTAAATTGACAAAATTCAATACTTTAATCATTTAATTACCACACCAATCAAGTCTCACCATCATGAAATTAATCAAGAACAATTCTAGGTTAATTATGAATGGCTAATCAACTCTAGAATGACAACTTTAATTTTCTAATTAATTTATTAAGCTTAATTATAATAATAAGCAAATAAATTAATCATACATGCTAATCACATCCAACAAGCTTAAACACATATAATTACAAACCCAAAGAGTTGAGACATCAACTTAGCAACACAAATTGAAGCTAAGATTAATTGAAACAATTTTCATGTTGAAGGAAGTTGAGGAATACTTACCAATTTTCCAAAAAAAGTTTAAGTTTTCCTTTTGTTTTCCTTCAAAAATGCTCTCTAACTCCTTTTGCAATTTTGTTAAACTTGTGTTTTTGCTCTCTGGAAAAATAAAGGAACCACAACCATTTGCATTCCAATTTTGTTCATCATTCACGAATCATCAACAAAAACAAATAAATAACTCTTATTTAATTTTTGTTTTAATTTAATTGGCACAAGTTTCACTTTAATAAAGATAACATTTATCTTTTATAAAGTAAACACCAAATGGACCAATGGTATTAAGCCATTAAAAAGTAAAAAATCATTATTAAGATATTTATAATTTTAATTAATTTAATTATTTAACAATTAAATAATTAAATAATTAAATACAAATATCTTAAATATATGTATTATATTTATATTAAATATCTCAAATACATATATTAATGATATATGTCAAATATCACAATTTGATATTTTTATTAATGTGTATTTAATAAAATCAAGTATTAAATACAAATAGACATTAATTCGGAAATGATCGTTAGGTCCCGATTGCATGTATTTTTCGTTTAACTATTAAACGAGTTATAAATAATCAGTATTATTCATAACAGTTGCCCTAGTGCTGTACGAGTATATTCATTAGTGAGACTCTCTATATTCAGGCATATCCGTCATGAAATCCAATTTCGTGTCCATAATTCACCCACCCGTAAATTATGACGACCACGGATAAACTCGATGAATCATACAGGTCGAGGTCACTGCATATGTATAATCCCTCCGTCATAGGTATCCAGATTATCCCAGAGATACATATATAAACGTCAAATCTCTTTAGGAATAATCTCATCGACGTATCTATTAGCAATCTTTAAATAACATTCGGAACCCACTTCCGAAGTATACTATGGCCATAGATTTAACAAATTGTTAATCACAAATGGACTACCTATGCTCTGTACACAGAACTGAGAGATCTTTTCTTGATACACACAGGATATCATGAGCATGAGTCCAAACCCAACGAACAGGCGGAGGTATGATCTAAATAGATCGGTGAAGTGACTGCCATCTAAGTGTGGAGGATAACTCATATATCCACAGTGGTATCTCAAGTCAAAGAATTACTATGCTACTCAACCCGAGAAGATTCCTATTGACGTTGGTGTACCATCTATTAGGAAATCTTCGGTGAGTCGTTCAGTGTTTATCAAATAAACACCTACACGTCTATATGAGTCTCCCAAGACTCATGGTTCATTGGGATAAACCATCGAACCAAGTCCGATATACGACATGTACTGGTCTCAGCGGATCTTACTAACCGACCCATGTTAGTAAATCTTGACCAGGAACTTAGTTTAAGGATATACAACTTATAATGACACTTCCCAATGTCAATTACAAGCTATGTTGTAACTACGCATTACGTTGTAAATCCTGGGGTCTTTGTCCAATATATATACATATCACTAAACCAGATTTAGTTTCCATCTAATCAATCTAATCGAAATTAGATCGAATATGTATATAAAAGACAAGAGGTGCTACCATTTAAATTAGTAATATCAAGGAAAAAGGTATTGCTCGTATTTATGAATCGGACATAAATACGATCCGGATTGGCGCTCTGAGCACCAACCCTAACACATTGTTCCATGACTTGATGCATAAGAAGATTGAGGTATACATGGATGACATGATGGTTAAATCAGAGATGAGGGCCGTACATATCAAAGCACTGGAGAAATTCCTTCAAAGAGTCGATAAGTACAACCTCCGACTCAACCCCAAGAAGTGTGTGTTTGGGGTAACATCAGGGAAGTTGTTAGGACATACGGTAGGAATGGGAGGAATAGAATTGGACCCTGAAAAGATCAAGGCAATTACCGAGATGCCCGCACCGAAGACAGGAAATGAAGTTAGAGATTTTCTCGGGAAAATCCAGTATATCAGTCGATTCATTGCCAAGCTAACATTAGTATGTGAGCCCATCTTCAAGCTATTAAGGAATGACCAGCCTGTGAAGTGGAATGGGCAATTTCAAGAAGCCTTTGACAAAATCAAAGAATACTTGGTTAAACCGCCTGTCTTGAAACCCCCAAGGCCGGGCAAATACTTGGTGTTGTATTTGGCCATAGAACCTGAAGCGCTGGGGGCGATGATGGTACAGGCAGATGAGACAGGGGTGGAACATGCAGTCTATTACCTCAGTAAGAAGATGCTTCCGTATGAAGTTCGCTATCAAGAAGTGGAAAAGATCTACTTGGCGGTGATATGGGCTTCCTGAAAGTTGCGTCATTACTTCCAATCCTATAAGATACATGTGGTAGCAAATGAGAATCCCCTAAAGTATTTGCAGGCAGTACCTTCACTGGTAGGGAAGTTGGGCAGATGGTTGGTGTTTCTGATGGAGTTTGATATAGAATACCTCACCTCTAAGGTAATCAAAGGGCGAGCCGTAGCGGAATTCCTAGCACTACAACCCATAGAAGGAGATCAGTATAAGTTCAAATTCCCAGACGAAGAGGTCCAAACCATAACGGTCTAAGGGTGGAAAATGTATTTTGATGGGGCGGTGAATTACAAAGAAGCTGGAATAGGAATTGTGATAGTAACCCCCGAAGGAGAAACCCTACCTATGGCCAAAAAGTTGTCGTTCGGAGTAACCAACAACATGGCCGAATATGAAGCATGTGCCTTTGGATTGAAAGCACTAATAGCTCTAGGAGCTAAGGACGTAGAAGTTTATGGAGACTCGATTTTGGTAGTTCGACAGATGCGAAAGGAATGGGAATTGAAGGAGGACCGATTGAGACTCTACCTACTTCATCTCAGGAAGTTGGCACAAGCTATCCACGACTATAAATTCCAATACTTGCCACGAGAAGAGAACCAAATGGCGGACGCACTAGCCACCCTAGCTGAAACTTGGGAAAACCCGAAAAAACTAGTAATGAGACCCTTTGTGCTGACAACAACTAGTAGACCGAGTTATGAGATGGAGAGAATCTGGGAAGTAGAAGTCGACGATGGAAAACTTTGGTACCATGACATTCTGCAGTATCTAGAATGTAGAGAATTCCTAGAATGAGCCGACAAGAAAGACAGAATAGCCATTCAGAAATTGGCTTCCCAGTATTTGTGTTTAAGGGGAGAACTGTACAAGAGACAAGCCAATGGCATCCAGCTGAAGTGTTTAAGAAAAGAATAGGCTTAGAAGGTGATGGAAGAGGTGCACGCTGGAGTATGTGGACCGCATATGAATGGATTGAATTTGTCTCCCAAGATAATGAGACATGGATTTTACTAGTCGACCATGGAAGCTGACAGCTCAAAGCTGGTGAAGCACTGTCATAATTGTCAAGCACACTGCAACTTGAACCATCTACCGTCTACGGAATTGCATGGACTGTCAGAACCATTGCCTTTCTCAGCGTGGGATATTGATATGATTGGAGAAATCAAGTGTTAGGGATATGCCTTATACCCAACTTATGGATGGGCTATATATACATGTATTTGTAATATTTTCATTAATTAATAAAATGGCAATCTTTATTATATGTGTCTTACATAAATTATATGAATCATCAAACACTGTAATAAAGCCCTTGGAGTAATAAGATGATGGCTTCCACGCCTTATGAGAATCATTACTCTCAAACGTTCCTAGTCATAGTTTTGTGAATAATCTGAGCGTTCACAAAGCAGAGAGACTAGCAAGATGATATGATCCGCCCTTAAGTGGGGTAGCCGATCTCATAGGCTACTAGCGGAGATCCGTTAGCTTGGTGTATCACATGGATACATGAGTTGCTCGTGTCTATCAAACTGACCGTCGAAAGTTTTCACATGGAGTGTTTATCCCATGTGTCTGTGAGAACTTTCATGTATCGATTGTATGACTAGTCCTTAGACTTGAGGTCTTTACAATCTTATATGTGGATCAAATGACTTTAACATTCTCCTTCCCCGGTTCAAATGATCTGATCATAAGGGTATAATTGGGTCATTTGTTGAAACATATGAAGTTTGTAAGGATACAACAGAGAATCGCCACTCTCTCGGATAATATTTTCTTATTAGAGTAGTATTCTAGTTCACGAGTTGATATGTGTGATCAGTGCTTGAGACTGTGGCCGCAGCGGAAGAATCATGTGAGATTTTTGGGTTAGCACGATTCATGACACTATCAACATCATACCTTTGACTATATGGGTAGACACTTCCATACCCTAGGTCAAACGGTGGGGATACAGTGAGGCGATGGACCGTATCATATGTAAATCGCATACAGAATGGGTATATATCTTTCCTTCTCATTTGGGGGCCTTGGCATGTTGCTAGATGTCAACCTTGGTCATTGAAATCGAACGACCATCTGATCAGAGGATAATTTATGTTCGATTAAATTATCACGATTCTTTTCATGTCCAACTTGAGGGGAACCCAAAAGGTCACACACAACAAAGTCGAAATCAATGGTTAACAGTGCACAGTACAAATTTAACAGCATATATGATTGTCGTAGGAATTGTTCATAAATGGTTCAATGTGTTTAATTATTGAACAGATCATTTATGAGGTTCCAAAGTGGCTTAGGGATTGGTGAATGATGATAGGGGTACTTTGGGAATTGGAAAAATGAATAAGAAAATAAATAAATAATCTGCGTTTTTTATTTTATTTTTTTTTATTTGTTTTGAATTTCAATTCGGCCCAAACTCTTATTATGGTTTTATAATCTCATTAAACCACTATATTAAGATCCAATGGCTAAGATTTAATTAGCATTTATCCCATATCAGATTCTTAATTAATTTTGTTGTCTTTGGAGCACCTATATAAACCCAAAGAATTCTTTACAACTTTTTACACCAAAACCTTTCATATCTTGGGTTTATATAAGTGGGCAACTCTAAAGTTTAAGAGTAAGCCACTGATTTTGAGGATCCTTAAGTCTAATTGACTAGAGGAATCTCAAGTTAAAAGTTTTGAGGTATTTGCCTAGGCTAGCACCAAGGGCAAAATACCTGTGCACTCAAGGCGTAGTCTTGCCGTTGAGTTTTGGCTTTGGTGTGTGCACCTTTGGAGGCGACACACTTGGGTGGCTCTTTGGAATGTGGAAGAGCTTGCTGAGTTCGAGAAAATCTTGTAGATTGGAGGGAGGACTGGAGTAGTATTCGGTTCAAGTAAGTCTTTTTCTTTCTTTATTTTAATTAGAGTTCTTATGATAGTTAGCATGTTTAGGTTTATGTTCTTTGCATGTTTTATGAGTTTTTATGCTTAGAATATATAGTAACATGTCTAGGCTTGTAGAATAATCAAAACAAATGGTTCTTGGGCAAAGGGATAGCGGCATCATAATTTTTAATTTCTGCTGCGCACTAACGGCCGCTTCCCAACAGTGGTATCAGAGCGCCATTTTTGTTTTGATTATTTCTCTCTCATTTGAACTCGAAATTGGGTGTGTAAAAGCTCGTTGGAAAGCTAACACCCTGAACGTACTTTTAGGCACAGGTTTTGCATGATTTGGTTAAGATTTGAATTATGAAATTGTATTTAAAGTTCACGCATCTGTAAAAAAAATGTGAATAGTAAATTTATTTGATTAAAATAAAATGCAATATCATAATTAAATATTAATCAAAGTTATTTAATGCCTAAAATAGTTCCAACATTTTAAAACTTATATGCTTGATGATTTTATGTATGATTAGAATTTGCATGATTATTTTAGGGTGCAAGCATCTAGAGACTTTCTAATGAAATAGAGAGTGTATTGCTTATCCCTTAGCTAAGTAATTATTTCGTGATGAACTTAGAGATTTATTACCTTTAAGGCTAATAAATATAAATCACTTGTTTATAATAAAAGAAATTATAAAAGATACAAGTGGGATGGGACCAAGGCGTTAATAAAACTTTCCAAACTAATTTAATTTAACAAAGGTATTACTAGAGTTAGATAATGATTTGGTGTCTTCCTTCACTCACTACCTTTTTATAGCTAAAAGGAAAAGATGTGAAGACATCTAGATAATCATTTACTCAAAGCTTACCTTAAAGCATATTTAAAGTGTTGGACTAATTTGGAGGATCTATTGTTTATTCATGTCACCAAGGCAATAAGAGCCTAAGAGGTAAGGGTATTTAAGAGAGTTCACTCCACCCTCCCTCTGGGGAATTTTCAATGGAGGAATCCATTTGACATTTATTCACTTAAACTTGCTAAAATCCTCAATAATAATTTAAGTCTAAAATTTACCTCCCATTGTAAAGTATAGACCCAAATGGCTTAAACCGTATTGGCAGGACTAGACTTTACCAGACTGACCAATACCAATTTGTCCCTAAATCGTACTATTGACAATGGTTTGACTTTTCTGAGTCATAAGACGCAGCGACCCTTAGGCGTGGTCTTATAACTTAGTGGCAAAGATTGGGTGTCCACAAGGACTAGCATAAGCTATGGCATGTTTGATTGCCCAACCCAATGATCAAGGAATTTTGATTTATATCATAAATTGGTTGGGAACCTACCTAATTATCGTATTTTATAACGACCGGCCCTAGTCGGAGTTGTGAAATGATGATAATGGGATCCTTGCCCACAAGAAATCCATCATATTGGGGTTGATGTGATTTGGTTAAAATTTTAAAACAATTGAGTGGGAGCAACTTCATAATATTAAAAGCCCATGTTATTATGAAACATTAATGAAAACATATTCCTAATTTTAACATTCTCTCTTAACAGGTGGGTTAAATATTTCACAAACATTCAAATGGAAAATAGAATATCACTTCGTTCTATCCTTGATGAGCATAAGCTCAAAGGGGAAAACTAAAATGACTGGTTTAGAAACCTTAAAATTATCTTACGACAAGAAAAGATTTTCTATGTTCTTGAAAGACCATTTCCCCCTGAACCCGCATAAGATGCTGACCAAAATTTATTTGATGCTTGGAAGAAACACGTCGATGATGATGAGTAAGCAATTTGTATAATCCTTGGCTTTATGTCGGACGAACTTCAGAAAGCTCACGAAGATATGGATGTTCAAACCATCATATTTCACTTGACGGAGTTGTATGCAACTTCCGTTCATACCGTGAGATTCCAAGTGTCATGTGCCTTATTCCAAACAAGGTATAAGGAAGGATCTGTTAGTGGACATGTGCTTAAGATGATTGGCCACATTGAAAAATTGGCCAACCTCGGGTTCATCATGGATCATGAGATAGGTCACGATCTAATTCTTCAGTCCTTACCAAAAGACTTCTCTAACTTTATTATGCAGTTTCATCTGTCTAATAAAGAAGCTATTTTAGCAGAATTGCACAATCTGATAAAGCAAGCAGAGAAGGACTTGAAACCAGAGCTTAAAACCTCCGTCATGCTTACGGGTACGGACCTAAAGCCACGAGGCCCAAAGAAAAATAAGGGCAAGGCCAAGGCTCCAGATCACCTAAAGCCCAATGGTAAGGTGGAGAAGAAAAAGGAAAGGGGAAATATTTCTTTTGTGGAAAGAAAGGTCATTGGAAGAAAGACTGCAGATCCTTGAAAGCCAAGAAAGCTAGGGAAGGCCAATAGGCCAAGAAGCCCAATGCTTCAGATATGTTGTATATGATTGAACTATATTCTCAAAACTCTGAACCTTCTACTTGGGTGTTTGACACCGGTTGTGGGACTCACTTGTGTAACAATGTGCATGGCCTGAGAAACAGTAGGAGACTCCGTCATGGGGAGGTTGACTTACGCATGGGTAATGGAGCAAAACTGACTGCATTGTGCTTGTGGACTTATTCATTAGTTTTTCCGAATGGTTTAGTTTTAGACTTAGAATATTCTATTTATGTGCCTTCTCTAGTAAAGAACATCATTTCAATTTCTTCTTTATGTAATAAAGGTTTTTCATGCCTAATAAGTTGTAATGAATGTTCTATTTATTTCAATGAAATAAAATATGGAGATGGTATTTTGAATAATGGTATCTTTTTCTTACAAACTAACAAAGAATGTTCAACCTCTAATATATACAACGTTAACTCGAATAATCTCAATGAATCACTTCTATGGCACAGTCGCTTAGGTCATATCAATGAAATAAGATTAACTAAGCTAGATAAGGATAGGCATTTCAAACCCTTCAAATATGAACCTTATGGAACTTGTGAGTCATGTTTACTTGGTAAAATGACCAAATTACCCTTCAAAGGTAAAAGACAGCGTGCAGCGGAGACATTAGAACTCATACACTCTGATGTATGCGGACCAATGTCAGTCACCGCTAGAGGTGGATTCTCCTACTTCATTACATTTATTGATGATTACTCGCGATATGGGTATGTGTACCTTATGCGGTACAAATCTGAAGCCTTTGAGAAATTCAAAGACTTCAAAGCTGAAGTAGAAAACCAGCTTAATAAAAGTATTAAGTCACTAAGGTCTAACCGAGGTGGTGAATACTTAAGCGACGAATTTCAAGATTACTTGAGAGAAAATGGCATTGTTTCCCAGTGGACTCCTCTTGGAACTCCACAATATAATGGGGTCTCCGAAAGGAGAAATCGGTCATTATTAGATATGGTCTGATCAATTATGCCAGACACGGATCTATCTCTTTCATTTTGGGTCTTGCTTTAGAAACTGAAACACTACTACTAAACCAAGTTCCTTCCAAAACTATTAGTCAAACACCATATGAGTTATGGTCTGGGAAACGTCCTAGTCGTAGTTATCTAAGAGTTTAGGGATGTGACGCATATGTTAAGTTCACACAAACTAACAAATTAGATTATAGGGCAGTTAAATGTAAGTTTGTAGGATATGCCTTGAATTCAAGAGCATACGTGTTCGACGTCCTAAATGAACAAAGAACATTTGTCTCACGAAATGCTAAATTTCTAGAGAATGAATTCCTTCTCAAGAAATATAGTGGGAGTAGACTTGACCTCAAAGAGATACGAGAAGAACAAACAAACATAGAACTAAACCCCAGACCCCTCAAAAGGGCAGTGACGGAACAACCACAAGGTTATGAACTCAGAAGGTCTGGTAGGGAAAGACATGAGCCTGAAAGATATGGTTTCCATATTGATGAGGAACATGATCGGACATTGATAATGACGATCCCACCAGTTATGATAAGCAATGCGTGACATTGATTTAGTCAAGTGGCTTGAGGCCATGAAATCCGAAATAGACTCTATGTATCAGAATCAAGTCTGGGACTTGGTGGATGCACCTGAAGGGATAAAACCCATAGGCTGCAAATGGATTTTCAAGTGTAAAACTGATGTAAAAGGCAACATCCAAACCTATAAGGCTAGGTTGGTGGCGAAGGGTTATAGACAAATCCAAGGAATTGACTATGACGAAACCTTCTCGCCTGTTGCAATGATAAAGTCCATTCGAATTTTGCTGGCACTAGCTGCACACTTTGATTATGAGATTTGGCAGATGGATGTCAAAACAGCTTTCCTTAATGGGAACCTCGTAGAGGAAATCTATATGACACAACCTGGGGGGTTTGCATCTAAGGATGATCATAATAAAGTATGCAAGCTTAAACGATCCATTTATGGACTCAAGCAAGCCTCCAGAAGTTGGAATATACGATTTGATGAGACAATCAAAGAATTTGACTTCATCAAAAATATAGACGAGCCTTGTGTTTACAGGAAAAGTAGTGGGAATGTTGTTGTATTTCTTGTATTATATGTCGATGACATATTAATCATCGGGAATGATATTCCCATGATGCAAGCCACCAAGCAATGGTTATCTCAGAATTTCTCTATGAAAGATTTGGGAGAAGCAACCTACATCCTCGGTATTAAGATCTACCGTAATAGATCTAAGAGGTTGTTAGGACTTTCTCAATCTACATACATAGATAAAGTTTTGAAAAGATTCAAAATGGAAGATTCCAAAATAGGTAATTTACCTACTTGTCATGGAATCAAATTATCTAAGGAGCAATGTCCACATACTCCTTCAGATAGAGAGCGTATGAGTAGGATCCATTATGCTTCAGCAATATGATCGATCATGTACGCCATGTTATATACAAGACCTGATGTCTCTTATGCTCTTAGCATAACGAGCAGGTATCAGGCAAATCCTGGTGAACAACACTGGGCAGCTGTCAAAACAATCCTCAAGTATCTTAGAAGAACTAAGGATTTGTTCTTGACATACGGAGATTGTTCTAAGATGAAAGTCATTGGTTACTGTGATGCAAGCTTTCAGACCGATAGGGATGACATCAGATCGCAAATAGGATATCTGTTTACTTTGAAAGTTGGAGCTGTCAGTTAGAAAAGCTCAAAGCAGTCAACTACAGCGGACTCTACCACTGAAGCTGAGTATATTGCAATATCTGAGGCAGTTAAAGAAGCAGTCTGGATAAAGAAGTTCATCACGGAGCTGGAAGTGCTTCCCGCTATAAAGAATGGCGTCACGATGTACTGTGACAACATGGGCGCCATTGCTCAATCAAAGGAACCAAGGTCCCACCAGAAATCCAAGCATATACTCAGGCGATTTCATCTCATCAGGGAGATTGTTGAGAGAAAAGAAGTTATTATAGAGAAAATACCCACATAAGATAATCTTACAGATTCTCTGACTAAAGGGCTGACTCAACAAAAGCATGATAGGCACACCCAAGAGTATGGTGTCCAAATTCATACTAGTTGGCTATAGTGCAAGTGGGAGATTTTTTGGGATATGCCCTATACCCAACTTGTGGATGGGCTATATGTACATGTATTTGCAATATTTTCATTAATTAATAAAATGGCAATCTTTATTATACGTGTCTTACATAAATTATATGAATCATCAAACACTGTAATAAAGCCATTGGAGTAATAAGATGATGGCTTCCATGCCTTATGAGAATCATTACTCTCAAACGTTCCTAGTCATAGTTTTGTGAATAATCTAGGCGTTCACAAGCGGAGAGACTAGCATGATGATATGATCCACCCTTAAGTGGGGTAGACGATCTCATAGGCTACTAGCGGATATCCGTCCGCTTGGTGTATCACATAGATGCATAAGTTGCTCATGTCCATCAAACTGACCGCCGAAAGTTTTCACATGGAGTGTTTATCCCATGTGTCTGTGAGAACTTTCATGTATCGATTATATGACTAGTCCTTAGACTTGAGGTATTTACAATCTTATGTGTGGATCAAATGACTTTGACATTCTCCTTCCCCGGTTCAAAAGATCTGGTCATAATGGTATGATTGGGTCATTTGTTGAAACACATGAAGTTTGTAAAGATACAACAGAGAATCGCCACTCTCTCGGATAATATTTTCTAATAAGAGTAGTATTTCAGTTCGCGGGTTGATATGTGTGATCAGTGCTTGAGATTGTGGCCGCAGCGGAAGAATCATGTGAGATTCTTGGGTTAGCATGATTCATGACACTATCAACATCATACCTTTGACTATATGGGTAGACACTTTCCATACCCTAGGTCAAACGGTGGGGATACAGTGAGGCGATGGACCGTATCATATGTAAATCGCATACAGAATGGGTATATATCTTTCCTTCTCATTTGGGGGCTTGGCATGTTGCTAGATGTCAACCTTGGTCATTGAAATTGAACGACCATCTGATCGGAGGATAATTTATGTTCGATTAAATTATCATGATTCATTTCATGTCCAACTTGAGGGGAACCCAAAAGGTCACACACAACAAAGTCGAAATCAATGGTTAACAGTGCACAGTACAAATTTAACAGCATATATGATTGCTGTAGGAATTGTTCATAAATGGTTCAATGTGTTTAATTATTGAACAGATCATTTATGAGGTTCCAAAGTGGTTTAGGGATTGATGAATGATGATAGGGGTACTTTGGGAATTGGAAAAATGAATAAGAAAATAAATAAATAAATAAATAATCTGCGTTTTTATTTTTTTTATTTTTTTTATTTTTTTTATTTGTTTTGAATTCCAATTCGGCCCAAACTCTTATTAGGGTTTTATAATCTCATTAAACCACTATTTTAAGATCCAATGGCTAAAGTTTAATTAGCATTTATCCCACATTGGATTCTTAATTAATTTTGTTGTCTTTGGAGCACCTATATAAACCCAAAGAATTCTTTATAAAGTTTTACACCAAAACCTTTCATATTTTGGGTTTATATAAGTGAGCAACTCTAAAGTTTAAGAGTAAGCCACTGATTTTAAGGATCCTTAAGTTTAATTGACTAGAGGAATCTCAAGTTAAAAGTTTTGAGGTATTTGCCTAGACTAGCACCAATGGGCAAAATACCCGTGCACTCAAGACGTAGTCTTGCCATTGAGTTTTGGCTTTGGTGTGTGCACCTTTGGAGGCCACACACTTGGGAGGCTCTTTGGAACGTGAAAAAGCTTGCTGAGTTCGAGAAAAGATTGTAGATTGGAGGGAGGACTAGAGGAGTCTTCGGTTCAAGTAAGTATTTTTCTTTCTTTATTTTAATTAGAGTTCTTATGATAGTTAGCATATTTTGGTTTATGTTCTTTGCATGTTTTATGAGGTTTTATGCTTAGAATATATAGTAACATGCCTAGGCTTATAGAATAATCAAAACAAATGGGTCTTGGGCAAAGGGATAATGGCATCATAATTTTTAATTTTCCGTTGCACACTCGCGGCCGCTTCCCAACATCAAGCCACATGCATCAAATGGACACCGCTTCATAGTAGTGGCAGTATACTATTTTTCGAAATGGGTGGAAGCCGAGTCATTCCGTAATGTTACGGTGAAGTAGATGGCAAAGTTCATAGCCCGAAATATAGTATGTCGATACGAAATGCCACATCACGTAGTGACGGACAATGGAGTCCAATTTCAGGGAGAAACAAAAGCGATGTTCGAGAAGTACGGGATAATGCATCACAAATCATAACCTTACAGGCCACAAGCTAATGGGGCAGTTGAGGCGACCAACAAAACCATAAAGAAAATACTAGCTAAAATGACGGAAAGTTATAAAGATTGGGCTGACAAATTGCCGTATGCCCTGTGGGGGGTATAGAACTTCTGTGAGAACGACAACGGAAGCCACGCCCTATTATTTGGTTTACAGGATGAAGGTAGTGTTACCAGTGGAAATAGAGATATAGTCAATGCGGGTACTAGCAGAGGCAGGATTGCCTGAGCAGGAATGGGCCTCGTAAAGGTTTGAACAACTAGCATTACTGGATGAGAAAAGGATAAAAGCCTTGTACCACATGCAGCTATACCAGAAAAGGTTGGCCAGGGCATTCAACAAGAAGGTGCGTCCCACCAAGATCAGATAAGGTGATCTAGTGCTCAAGCAGTCGAAACCACTGATAATGGACCCAAGGGGAAAGTTCAGGCCTAATTGGGAAGGGCCCTACCTAGTAAAAAAGGTGATGGGGAATGGGGCAGTGAGACTGTCAGATTTGGAAGGGAACGAGTTCACCGAGCCCATCAACGTGGATAGGCTGAAACAATACTTTGCATAAAAAAACAGAGAAAGGCTCGTTGGGTTGAAAATCCGCAAAGGACAGCCCAAGAAAAATATAAGAGCATGAGTGAGCAAGAAAAATGGCTAATTGTAAAATCCGTGAGGAACAGTTAGAGACAGAGGTACCCTTGCAATGCAGTTTATTTCCTACATATGTACTGAGAAATAATGCAAACGCCTTTATTGAAACAAATGTCAAGATGCTCATAGATTGCATAAATCCCAGCTAACCGGGAAAGATTAGAGTCGAGTAATTACAAATCACGTCTTTTGTTTCTTAAAGGCTGGACCAAGGTTAATAGATCTAGGAAAACAACCTCGGGAATGAGGACGAACAAAGAGCCTCGAGAATGAGGACGTGTCAGATCTTAAATAAATAAATATATATATATATATATTATATATATATATATATATATATATATTTAGCTTGCTGAATTGAAAACCTGAAAAGGCAACTCAGGCGAGATAGAGCAATCCGCTAAGTTGAAAATCCGAAAGGACAGCTTAGGCAAAAAAAATAATAAAAAATAAAAAAAAATTTAGCTTGCTGAGTTGAAAAACCTGAAAAGGTGACTCAGGCAAGATAGAGCAATCTGCTAAGTTGAAAATCCGAAAGGACATCTTAGACAAAAGATAAAAAGGATCTTGAGCCATGGGACCAAAGAAAACTAGCAATCACCGGAGTAGAATCGAGAAGAGGAAACTGTAAGCAGGCCAATGGGGCGACCAAATACTTCCTAAAGGAGTGAAGAAAACCCTCTAGCGCAAGGAAGGCCTAACCAAGGATGACATCAAGAGAACCCATCGAAATAGAGAATGCATCCATGCATACATGTTGCATACACACAATTTTTGTTTTGTGTTCGCAGGCTTTGAAGAAAAAGAAAAGACAAGGAATTCCGATAATGGAGAACAATCTCGCTAATAAGGACGAGATAATGTGGACGGATCAGGGGACAAAGTGCCTCACCACCTGTTGGAATTTTCTAAGATCCCAAGATCATTTCAAGCATTGAAAATACATGTGAATACAATCAAAGAAGTTACGGAATACTCACATCGATCGGTTGAGCGACGCGGCGACGAACAAAAAATGTTCTGCCTCCTCCAAGAAGTCACGGCAGTGGGCTTTTTGCAGTCCTCAAAATCGGCTTCAATCTTCCTCCATCAAGCTCCAAGCTTTGGTTGATGGTGATTCCAAGCTCATGAATTGAGTTCCCTATCACCTTTGTATGGCTCCTATGTGTGCTAGCACTCAAGAAATTTGCCACAAATTTCCCTTGCTTCCCTTTGTGTTTCACGGTCAAACCAGTGAAGGAGAGAAGAAGAAATGGCATGTTTGGCCGAGAGAGAGAGATGAAGATTCTTGGCTCCAAAACGTGAGCTAAGGAGAGAGAATAGAAGTTGTGTGGTTTTTTGTATATCAAATACCAAAAAATTAAAAGTCAAATACCATTTAATAAATAAATGATAAATGTCTTTCAAGCTTTCAAAATCTTTTCCAACAACTCCCATCAAGTCACATCACTCAATCAATCAATGTGACAAGTTGTCAAATCACTCAAAGTGACTAGCGATTTGATGCTTGATGCGACTAGCGATTTGACGCTTGATGTGACTTGCGTGCCACACTCGAATTTGAAATGCGAATGCGCTCGCAATCACTCCCGGGCTCGGGTTCACTAATTCCAAATTAACGAATTTTCGTTGCGACGTAATTAAATGATTATGCCTAGCAAAATCACTATTCACGTCGCTAATGAATTAATTCTAAATTAATTCGTTCGCCCGAATTAAAATCTAATTTCAATTCCGCGTCGAAATCCAATTTCGTATAATATATCGAATATATTATTTTATCGATTAATTCCAAATTAATCATTATCTCTCTTTAAATGATATTTTATCCCAGATAAAATATCTCCGTAATTAATCCCAGATTAATTTTCTCTCTCATCTAACTAATCCCAGATTAATAAAAGTGCGAGTCATACGTCATCGGTGAATCTTCGGGAAGCGACCCATGAGATCCCCGGATATGTTGGCAGTAAATTCGGTCGTCGGACTATCCGAACACGTAAGTACCTAGTACTACGTTTATACCGATTTACAAGACAAGGTTGGCTTCTAGTAAAGCGATATGCCTACCCAATTCTCCAGAAATATCCTTATAGGAATATAGCGATCTATATCAGGCGTAGTATACATAGTATTGCGTATTTCGATCTAGTATCAAATGTCACCTGCTAGGCCTGGGGCTAGAAGTGTGTTTGCCCCGTACGAAGCACATGTCGGATGTCTGGTAACTAGTCTCTATAATCGGATATACATGACCTAGTCATAATATCCCGATGATTGCAGTACTTAAGAGTACTAGTACCGTATCCTACGTGACATCATCTCAACTATGACTGGAGTGATACTCCCGTCTTGACATCAAACCCAATACACTACGATTCTCAATATACCCAGCAGAGGCGTACACAGAACCTGTTAAAGCCCTGGACGACCAAAACCAAAGCATATTGATTGTCGCAATTATTAGTGGTGCAAGTCTCAAGTTAAGACCAAATACACCTACCCTGATTTCGGACTTCCATATACACATAGTCATACTACCAATGGAATTCCGATGGGGTCTATCCAGAGAGAAGCTGTTTCCCGTACCATCGGTAAAACACAACCTCCTATTACACTTGCATGAGTATCATATACCCAAATATATGAGAACTATATTGTTATGCCCTCACAACGCGCACAAGTGTAGTACTAGTCTTTTACGCGTTATCGATGTCCAATCTCGATAATACTCTGACTATGGATATTTAATGATTTATCCTTCGTGGACTGATACTGTCTCATATCATTCTCAATCCAGGAACAAATCATAAGGACCTCATATCATTTATACATCTTGGTGATCTAATCACAAATGATAAGAGAGCAATCTCCTTTGTCACATAGTTAATTTGTACAACAACACCATGATCTGTACAAATAGTGACGCTATGGGTCATAATTGTCCAACAATCTCCCACTTGGCCTATAGCCAATCACTCGAGTGTCTAACACCTGAACTATGTACGATTCGCTCAAACTGCAGAGGAAAGGCTTTCGTCAGCGGATTTGCATGATTATCATCTGATGCGATTTATTCGATCATCACATCGCCACGATGTATGATCCAAACGAATCAGATGAATATCGAAGTATGTATCTGGATCGTTGATGAGACCATTAATTCTTTAGCCTATGCTGTAGCCTAGCTCAGCTGTTAAAAGAACTATATCTAATCTAATTAGATTTATTATCGACCCAGAAGACTTCTATTGCCGCCTCAGCTGCAGCAATAACCCGCATTTTTTGTTTATTCGGTAACAGTATCTTACTTGGAAGATTTCCAGCTCACCGTTCCGTTATTCAAACTTTATAGTACCGTTTGCGACTTATAGTCGTTTAATCAGTTAGGAAACTTGCAGTAGTGATCCCAGTCACTTCAAATTCTCTTTCTCCATAGTTTAAGACAGCATCCTTAGTTCTCTAAGAAACTAACGGGTGTTCTTAATATCAATCCAGTGACTATCACTTGGATTGGCCTGTTTGTGAATCCATATGCTCAAAGCGTATGAGACATCAGGTCACGTACATTTTTCAATGTACGAGTTATCGGAGAGTTTTCTAGAAAACCAAGCTTTCACTGATAATGTTATGGGAATATCATTTCCAAGAAATGATTTATTATCATTATTTTATAGGACAGCCACTGTCAGTGCGCTCCCACTAACCTCCTTATATACACAAGAATCATTTTCGTTTTGAATTAAATCATACTCCATTATGATTACAACAAAACGATAATTCTAAGAACCTAATGCTTGCTTCAATCCAAACATGGATCGAATAACCTGCAAACCTTGTTTGCTAGTTTTGGTACGACAAAACCGACAGGATGTTATAAAACATCCTCCTAAAGGTTTCCTTTTCAGGAAAGCGATTTTCCCGTTCGGCTGACATATTTCATAAATGAAACATGCAGCTTTAGCAAGTATTATTGAAATGGATTTACCGTGGCAACAGGTAAAAGGTTTCATCGTAATCGACACAATATTGATAACAATACCTTTCCTTTAAAAGCCTAGCTTTATACGTTGATATGTTGCCTTCCATGTATGTCTTCCTTGAAGACTTATATAGTACCAGTAGGCACAATGCCTTGCGGTACATCAACTAGTGTCCAAACATAGTCGATTTACATGGAATCCATTTCGGATTTATGAACTTTGTCATAATATGGAGTCGATACCTTGTATCACTTCCTCATACGTAGTCAGTTGGTATACCTCAAAAGATTGACATCTTTATGAGGTGAGATCAGAAACCCATACCCCAGGTTGTTTTCTGAATCTCTCCGACTTACGCGGTTCTTATGTATTCTAAGATTATTGGAATAGTTTCATCATTGATTAACTATTTGTGTTCCATTAAGGAATGGGTGTCTGGAACAGTATTACTCTGATTTTCATCGAGTTATACTATCCTCCCACTTACCACTGCATATAGGTATTCCTCTTAGGAAAACCGCATAGTGAGCAACAATTAAATTGTTCTCTTGTGAGTTGTATGAGTACTATACTTTGGTATCCCTAGGATAACCTACAATTGGCACTTATCCAATTTGGGTTTTAGTTTGGTATCATCCAAACATATGCCTAGCATCCCAAATCTTCAGGAATGAGAAAACCCAGTTTCTTTCCTATTCATATCTAATATGAAATCTGTCAAACAGATTTTTATGGAACCTTATTCTAAATAAGTTCTGCACTGTTTATGCGTATCCGTTGAAGGAAATGGTAGCTCAGAGCGACTCATGATTAACCTTATCATGTCCAACAAGATTCGGTTACTCTAGTTCGGACACACTGTCAGGATGACGTGTTCCGGGAGGAGTCATATTTGAAAGAATATTTTACTCTTTCAAGTATATTAGAAACTTATTGCCTAAGTATTTTCCATTACGGTCTTACCGTGACGGTTTAATACTTCAGCCGATCTGTTTGTCTATTTCATGTCGAAACTATAAAAGTTTCCGATTTGTGTTTCAAAAGAAACACATAACCATAACGCGATGCCATATCCGTAAAGGTCACGAAATATTCATATCCACCTCTAGCCTAGCTAGACATGGGCCCACTTGCTTCACTATGAACTAGGGCTAACAGATTGGTGGCATTTGCACTTTTACCAAGTAAATAGTGTTTTAGGTACTTTGCCCAATAAACTAGATTTGTAGACTTTATTTGAATAGAATCAAATATGTCCTAGTACCCATTCTTTGAAAGTGTGGATATACGAGTCTTGTTTAATTGTGTCCCAGACTACAATGCCATTATAAAGTCTCTTCTGATCAAATCAATTTGAGCTATTTGTTTGTCATGTGATATGTTTGAGATTTATTTATATTCAAATTATAAATGCTGTTATTCACATCTAATGTGTTTATCTCAATATCATCTTTATATAATAAAACACTTTAGTGTTCTAGAATATAAAGGTATACCCGCAACGGGTTAAACCCCGATATAGAGATAATGTTTCTAGTCAAACTAGTTATATTTTAACAGTTTCCTAATTTAAGTACACACCTGAAGGGTAGTCCCTAAATTCAGGTATCTACGGTCAAAACAGCGACTTTCGTCCCGTTTCCGATTCGCAGATAAATCTCCACTGAAGTCAGTATCCTGCTCATAGCAGATTCTGAACATCAGTACATATTTATGTAACACACTAAGTTTTTAAAATCCAATTTTTAATACTAGTTATGAACATAATTATGACAAATATATTTGAAGTCAGAGCCTTGCCCCATCTTCGGTTCCTTCATGTATGCTTTGTCCAAACGGCAGTCACGCTTCCGCAATCCTGTTTGCCACAATTTAGGCAGACATTTTGGGATATGTCCCTTATCTTCCCAGAAGATTATAATGATTTTGCCTTTTCCCTTTTCCACACTCCAGAAGCCTTTGGCCAAGCCTTGGTCTTCTAGAATATCAAAGTAAGGTGCGCCTTGCGCTTCTTGCCTTATTGCAAAGTTTGGCTTTGTCTCCTTGAGAATAGCCATTAACTCTCCAAGAGTTTATTATTGCAATATTTACTTCTAAAATCTAATTATAGATTTATGAAGATCCTTCAATTTCATTATCATACTTTAAGGATCTAATCCTTAGTTCTGATAAAGAAATTAAGGAGTCTACTGCGACAAGCTTAATGGATTAAGCACTAAAGTTATCATTACATAATCTTCCAAAGATTATGCTATACTATTTGCTTAACTCTGGGCTTTGGCTTAATATGTTATTTTATCAAATAAAGTAACTTATTAGTTTCCAGGACCATCCTGAAATTATTCCCAATTTTGAAAATTAAAGTCGTTTAATACATTTTCCCCAGGATTGTGTTTTAAACATTAATCTTTCATTTTATCTTGATTCTAATAGTCCAACTATTTAATCAACGATTTAGGTACTATTAAATATAATGATTATTATAGTCCAACTATATTAATCAACTATACTTTTAATTTGTTTGAATACAGTCCAACTGTTTTAAAACAACGATTTAAATATTAGTCCAACTAACATTTAATATATTTGACGAATGATATTTGATTTGAGCGCGTATGGCAAGTAATTAAACGAATATTGCAAATTCAATTCTTGCCTCCCACTATTTTTCGGCGAGCCTCTAACCCTCTGTCGAGTACTCGGGAAACCGTGTTTCCTAGCGGGATAGGATCCCATTAAATATCACACAATCTTGACTTTGGCCAACAAATTGTATGATAATTAACTAGGTAGATCTCTAAGATCAATTGGATCCAATCCAATTCCTAGATCCAGTAGAGGGACATCCAAGTCCGAAACATATATCTTATATATGCCAATATATCCAATATATTACCTAACATTTTTCCTCTGAATCAACTAAGCCTTGGCTTTGGCACAACAAACTTAGTGATCTCAGTTAAGCGTGACCCATTGACCATAGAAAGCTTCGTAATCAATGTCGATGGACAAGAAGTGGTCTTGACTTTGGCCAACAAACTACAACTTGGACAAGACACTGATATGGAACAAAGCTCTCGTGATTCAAACACATCCTCGATGGAAAAAGGCCTTGACTTTGGCCAACAAGCCAATGCCAGTCTTAGATCTTGAGTAAGAATCACTCAATGGAAGGAAAAACGCTTAATATTTTGCGAGGATTTTTCGTGTGCAAATTGGCAACCAATTTATTATCTTTGTTAAGGTCTCATCATCATACACCCTTAAACATGCATTCTAAATACATAATAAAGCGCGTATAATAAAATAATAATGATATGCGGATGGATACTTTACACAATGATCCTAGATCAAATCTCTTCGTTTCTCTCTCCCGCTAGCACATGTATTACTTCTACCCGTTACACTACACTTCTAAAGAAACCTCATTTACATTGAGGGAAATAGGTGAGAAGAGAATACAAAGAGTAAGGAGGTAATAAGGCTGGACACGCAGGTCCAATTAATACATTCCAAATTTATTACAACAATTTCTAAAATTGCCTCACCCATCTAATATCCATCTGATATACATTATTCATGCATCGCAACCATGTATTCACACAAGCATGTTATCAATCAATCTAATCAAATTAATTAATCTGATAATTAATGACCATCCAATGTTCAAACAATGATTTGATTTTGTGCGAGTCAAACTCGTTTTGCGAATAAGTACTCAAAGTACGAATTCTTGAATTAAATTAAACTACAAAATTAAATCCGATTCAATTTGTATTTAATACTAATTCGCTATTTAATTCCAAATTAAATACTACACTTTATTAATAAACCTTTACGACTTAAATTCCAAATTTAATCGTTACGGGTCTCAAAGCCCGATTAATATCTAATATTAATTTAATTAAAGTCCAATGGGCTTTTAATTAATTTCTTAAGGCGTGGACTTTTGGTCAACTCGGGTCAAACCCAATAACCAAAGCCCAATCAAGGAGTAACCCCATAAGCCTAGAAATCAATTTAGGCCCATTATGCCCAATTAAATTAATTAAGGTCCATTAGTCGCATTTGGGCTTTATGGAAGTTTTGGGCTCAATTGGATCCAACCAATTTAGCCTAAACCTAACTTTGTACAACCAAGCCCAATTAGCCCATTTACAACATTACAAGCCCAAATACAATTTAAGCCCATTTAACTTAATTCCAAAAATTCCAAATTTCTCAATTAAATTACCTAAAGTGTATTACATAATTAATTACCCAAATAAATATTTCCAAAACACAAATTTGTCTAATTAATCATGCTCATTAACATTAAATCATGTCCAACACAATTTATCAAAAAATCAAACCCAATAACATGCTACAAGTCTCGGCAATATAGGGGTTTTTCAAATTGATTTCGATTTCAATCCAATTGAATCCACAATCAATATTTCCCGAATGATTTTAACTCATCCAATGAATCAAAAATCAAAAAATCCAAGACATTAGGGCACTCATCATTTTCGGCCAAGCCTTCCAAAATTGGGGAAAATTGTTCCAAACAAAATTTCTTGAAATTGATCCAATCAATCTTCAATTCAACAACATTTAAGCATACTAAATCATCCAATTTCATTAAATCATGCTCAAATTCATTTTACCCAATTTTAACCCTAAAATATTTTCATGCTCAACCTTGCTCATAGATACCATTGTTGGAATTTTCTAAGCATCCCAAGATCATTTCAAGCATTGAAAATACATGTGAATATAATCAACGAAGTTGCGGAATACTCACATCGATCGGTTAAGCGACGCGGCGACGAACAAAAAATGTTCTGCCCCTCCAAGAAGTCACGGCAGTGGGCTTTTTGCAGTCCTCAAAATCGGCTTCAATCTTCCTCCATCAAGCTCCAAGCTTTGGTTGATGGTGATTCCAAGCTCATGAAGTGAGTTCCATATCACCTTTGTATGGCTTTTTGCGTATTTCGATCCAGTATCGGATGTCATGTGCTAGGCTTGGGGCTGGAATTGTGTTTGCCCCGTATGAAGCACATGTCGGATGTCTGGTAACTAGTCTCTATAATCGGATATACATGACCTAGTCATAATATTCTGATGACTGCAGTACTTAAGAGTACTAGTACCGTATCCTACGTGACATCATCTCCACTATGACTGGAGTGATACTTCCGTCTTGACATCACACCCAATACACTACGATTCTCAATATACCCAGCAGAGGCGTACACAGAACCTGTTAAAACCCTGGACGACCAAAACCAAAGCATATTGATTGTCGCAAGTATTAGTGGTGCAAGTCTCAGGTTAAGACCAAATATACCTACCCTGATTTCGGACTTCCATAGACACATAGTCATACTACCAATGGAATTCCGAGGGGGTCTATCCAGAGCGAAGCTGTTTCCCATACCATCGGTAAAACACAACCTCTTATTACACTTGCATGAGTATCCTATACCCAAATATATGAGAACTATGACGTTATGCCCTCACAATGCGCACAAGTGTAATACTAGTCTCTTACGCATTATCGATGTCCAATCTCGATAATACTCTGACTAGGGATATTTAATGATTTATCCTTCGTGGACTGATACTGTCTCATATCATTCTCAATCCAAGAACAAATCATAAGGACCTCCTATCATTTATATATCTTGGTGATCTAATCACAAATAATAAGAGAGCAATCTCCTTTGTCACATAGTTAATTTGTACAACAACACCATGATCTGTACAAATAGTGACGCTATGGGTCATAATTGTCCAACACCACCATCAGGTCAGGAAGGAATCCCAATGGTTGAAGCCTTCACAATCATCATAGTTTGGGGATGAATCCCTAAGGTCCAAGCACCTCATCATCATAGGAAAAAACTCCTCAGTGGATCGAATAATCAAGAGGACCAAAACATTATCACCATTTCAGAGGTCAAAGCAGCTCAAAGATCGAGGCATCTCACACTCGATGGTTCGGGAACAAATCCCAGAGGTTGAAGCACCTCGCCATCAACTCAACTCAGTTCAGGAACAAATCCCAGAGATCGAGGCATCTCACACTCGGTGGTTCGGGAAAAAATCCCAGGGGTCGAAGACTCTCGCCATCAACTCAACTCAGTTCGGGAACAAATCCCATAGATCGAAGCATCTCACACTCGGTGGTTCGGGAACAAATCCCAGGGGTCGTAGCACCTCGCCATCAACTCAACTCAGTTCAAGAACAAATCCCAAAGATCGAAGCATCTCACACTCGGTGGTTTGGGAACAAATCCCATGGGTCGAAGCACTTCGCCATCAACTCAACTCAGTTCGGGAACAAATCCCAGGGGTCGAAGCACCTCGCCATCAACTCAACTCAGTTCAGAAACAAATCTCATAGATCTAAGTATCTCACACTCGGTGGTTCGGGAACAAATCCCAGGGGTCGAAGCACCTCGCCATCAACTCAACTCAACTCAGTTCGGAAACAAATCCCAGAGATCGAAGCATCTCACACTCGGTGGTTCAGGAATGAAGCCCAGGGGTCGAAGCTAGAGATGGCAACTATACCCGGACCCGGCCCGGGTCCGCATGGACCCGGACGACCTGAGTCCGGGATTAAAAAAATTGGACCCGGGTCTTTAAAATTCGGACCCGGGTTCGCACGGGTCCGGCCCGGATAGACCAGGGTCCGGGAAAAAAAAATAAAAAAATAATAATGAAAAATACAAAATAATATTTATATATATATAAAATATAATAAAATATAATTAAAAAATATAAAAGAATTGAAATAAAACTGATTAAATTGAAAAAATCCAAATATAAATATAAAATAATACAATTAAAAATTAAAAAAAAAAGTGGACCAGGTAGACCCAGGTCCGGACTCGGGAATATTTACCCGGGTCCGGAACCGGACCCGGGGTGAAGAAATCTCTTCCGGATCCGGACCCGGATCCGGACCCGGATCTAGATTTTTCCATCCCTAGTCGAAGCACCTCGCCATCAACTCAACTCAATTCGGGAATAAATCCCAGAGATCGGAGCATCTCACACTCGATGGTTCGGGAATGAAGCCCAGGGGTCGAAACACCTAACCATCAACTTTACTCAGTTCGGGAATAAATCCCAGAGATCGAAGCATCTCACACCAGCAACGAAACAACAAGTAAGTCCGGCAACGGCCGACGAACCAGGTAAGCAAAAATGCATGCATGACTTTGATAGGGTTGTCACTATCACACACTGCATAAGCCCCATCAAAGTGGGGACGACTGTAGACACTGTATTTTTGCATAAGCCCAATGATGAGCCTCGCATGGAGGCACTACCTAAAAAGATGCGAAAGTTGCGAAAAACAAATGCCGGAAGGAATGAAAACCTCCAAAATTAGTACCTCATTTGGATTCGGATTCACTCGCCAGCCTCGGATTCACTCAGTCAGTTTCTGTTTCAAACCTTAGCCTCAGACACGCCCTTGCACCATTCAACTTCGGCCTATCCACATGGCCCAAAGCCCATGCAACCCACCATACACACGCCCAAGGCCCATGAACCCATGCACACGCACAAATCTTCCCAAATATTTGAAATCCCATGAAATTCACATGCTAAAATCCCCTCATCAAAACCTTCCAATTTAACAAGATATGAAATCTCATGCATTCCACATGCTAAAATCCCCTCAAATCACTTCCCACTTTAGGGAGATTTTGGGGATCCCATCCAATTTAACAAGATTTGGGATATTCTCAACACCAAATATATGAGATTGTATCCCAAATAATATATTCCCCAAAATCAATGTGAGATCCTTTCAAAACATTATAAAATGGACACCAAATCATCACAAATGGGGGCTTCTCTACTTCTTCTTCTAAGGCACACGGCAAACACAAAAAAAAAAGTCTCTCTTCTTCTTCAAATCACCGAAAGAACAAAGACAAAAATCTTGAGGCTTGGGCATGAAAAAAACCCTAAGGAGACCGAACAACACACAAAATACCCCATCACCGAGAAACACAAACCAAAAAATACCTCATCATCGAGAAACACAAACCAGAAAAAAAAAAAGAACAACAAAAAATAACCAGCTAAGAACCTTCAAAATCGTGACCAGAACAACCAAAACCAACCAGCCAAGAACCTCCAAAAAATCGTGAAAACAACCAGCCAAAACAGTAAGAAAAAATGTAAAAATAACCAGCCTAAACAGCAAGAAAAATCATGAAAAACAACCAGCCTAAACAGCAAGAAAAATCGTGAAAACAACCAGCCTAAACAACATCAAAAACCGTGAAAACAACAGCCAAAAATCACCAAAATAACAACCCAAAACCGCAAATACAACCAGAATAACAACAACACAAAATAGCAAAACAGTAGTCCAAAAAATTAGTGAAAACCATGGACTGAAACAACAGAAACAGCAGCCCCAAAAAAACCAAAAAAACCAGCCAAAATCAACCAAAAAAAACTGCAACCAGAAAGTGGCAAACAGCAAACAGCAAACCAGAAATAGCAAAGTTCCAATCCTTCCAGCGTCGGCCTAACACACTTCCGAGAAAGCAACTTAAAAGGTAAGACCTGAGGGCACCCTTTACCATATTTATTTTATAGTTCTGGATGTTGCGTGCTTGGCTGGACGTGAAATACGTCCAACCGGGTATGCGAAGTCCTACATTAAAGACGACCAAATTTCTGGACACATTTTTCTTTCTTTGGCATTCTGTTATTTATCTTTTTATTTATTTATTCACTTTCATCACTATTTTATTATTTCGTATTTATTTTTCTATTTAGCTTTTTGTCAATTTACTTTTATTGTTATTTTATTATTTCGCCCTTTTTTTTAATGTCTATTTACATTGCATTTATGGTTCTGTGTGTTATTATCCCTTGCAGTATATCGGATGGAAACCTAGACGTAAATTCTGTAGCCGAATCCGAATGGACGATAGTGCGGTCTGTACTTGGAATACAACTTCACGTACCACTCGGGAAATACTCATATATGCATGATTAACCCCCATTTTGTTTACTATTCATTTATTAACACTTTATTTGCTTTTGATTATTATGATTCTTGTTATCGTACCTTATATTTCTTAATTTAATTTGCTTTTATTTATTTTAATGTTTATGGGTGTGCAAATTTTTGTGTTTATTTGAATTATCTTGCATGAACTGCATAAGACTTGGCTATACCATTGTGTGAACCCATCCATTATACTGGCATAAGTAAGAGACCATTCTGAACCAAATAGTTTGAGGTCTTCCCTTGCGAGGGGTGAGTGCGGCCTTAAATCATTTCCTAGTTCACACTGGGTGGCGACTCATTTATTCTCCGATTTAGTCCCCCGCGGGCTACTCCGTACTCTCTACGGGCTGCGAGCCCAATAGTGTCGTGGTCGCCGAACATCATTGCCGTAGTGGTAAACCCCGCTTCGCTCCTACACATATCTTTTTCTTTCAAAACTTTTATGAAAATCTTTTGATAAAATCATGTATCTGATATCTCTGAAAACTGTTGAAAACCTGACGCATGGGGGCGTTACATATCGTTGTCCCCCCATACGCCTAAAAAAATGGCTTGGGGCGTTACGTATTGCCGTCCCCTAAGCCACTGAACTAGAGGTAGCTGTGCAAATCCATGCTATTGGGGCGTTACGTATCATTTTCCCCCAACGCATGCCATCATCATGTCCCTAAATCTAGGATCTAAGAGTATCTGTCATCTTTAGTCCTGAACTAGGATATAGGGACGTTACATATCACTGTCCCCTAGTCTTGAACTAAATATGCACATATCATTTGTGTCCGTCAATTCCATATCCGTCAATTCCAAGTTACAATCTGAGGTGGGTTTTCCCCCCATGCCTCCAAAATCGTAAAATCATAGTTTTGAAATCTTTCTCGTTATGACAATTTCTCTGATAATAATCTTTATCAAAAATGCTTAAATCATATAAAATCAGTAATTCAATAAACTTTTAATAAAGATCAATTAAGTCAAAAGAACTACAAATCCATATCTTGAAATCATAATAAAAATTCTGAAATAAGTATTCCACTCACAGTGTTATGGAAAATCAGGTGTGGTACACGGCGTAGGTTATTTTTTAGTATCCTGACGTTTGTCTAAAGTCAAAGCAATATGTTAGTTTCCTTCCTTATTACTCAGGATATTTACATAAGATAAGAAAGTATATATAATACATGATTGACACATTCTGCTTGTGACATGACATAATGTGTGTTTACTTATCGATACAAAATCCTTAGGGTGCCCTCTAACTGTAGGGGTTTTTAGGGGGTGAATCCGGTAACGCAGCGGAAGCGGTGAAAATCCGATTTTCAGATTTCAAAACTTTTTCTCGGATTAATTAAATAAACATATTTATTTAATATTCCAATAATCAAATTATGAAATAAAATTCAAATGAATCATATTCAAGTGAATTTACCAAATTACCCTTGCTTTGTATTTTTGTCCATTTTAGTCCGAAATTGATCTAATCAATTTTGAATGATTCTAAATCATTTCCAAGATGAACTTATGATGTTCAAAACATCAAAACACCAAAAGAATCAAAATCCCCAATTATCATCATCAAAACCGAGAGCACCACAATGGTGCCATTTGGTGCACTTTGTCATTTCATGCTTCAAAACACATCAAGATGTAATCCAATGAACATGAAACTTTATATGCATCATATACACACACAAATATACAACTTATATGAAAAGCCCCAAATTTGGAATTGGTCATGAACCCTAATTTTTCAATTTCCACAAATTGGACAAATTAAACCAAATACATTAAATCAATTACTTCAATCATCATTCTTCCATCCAATCCAAGTCTCAAAACAATGAAACAACTCAAGATCAAATCTAGGTCATTTAAGAGTGGGTCAATAACTCTAGATTAGCAACATGGTTTCCAAAACCTTAAAAGAATAGTTATAACTACAATAGTTACAAGCTTTCTTCATCACACATGCTCAACACTTTCAACCAAATTTCCATCATCAAAAACACAAGAAATAATGAAAAGAATAACTTAAGAACATCACAAGATGTTGCCTAGATCCTAAGGAACAAATTCCTTTCTAATAGTAAGTTTGAAAAACTTACAAAATCCAAGCTTTTCTTTGAGTTTTTTCTTTTCTCCTTCACTTGCTTTCTTTGTTTTCTTTAATGGTGTTTCTTGTAAAGTGTATTAGGTTATTATGAAATGAAAAAATGAAAACAATATATACTTGTGCACAAATGGCCTTTGGCCGAAATTCACAAAAATATATCAAGGATTTTCATTTCAATTTCATTTCAAAATTATGTTATCAACTTGCATAAATATCTTAATACAACTTTATTAGATATCTATTTAAGTCAACAAAAGCAACTAACATCATTTACTTTAAATATCCTAATGTAAGATATTTATATTTTAATTAATTTAATCATTTAACAATTAAATAATCAATTAATTAATCAAATACAAATATATTAAATATATGTATAATATTTACATTAAATATTAAAAACATATATTCATATAGGATATAAGTCAAATAACTCATTTTGACTATTAATTAATGTGTATTTAAATTAATCAAGTATTAAATGTAAATACACAATAATTAGGCAAATGACTATCTAGTCCTTTTAGCACGTATCTTGCGTTTAACCTTTAAACGACTTTATAAATAATCAATATTATTTATTAATGTTGCTCTAGTGCTCTACGAGTATGTTTCATTATTGAGACTCTCTAGATTCAGGTATATCCGTCAAGAAATCTAATTTCGTGTCCATAATCTATCCACCCGTAGATTATGACGATCACGGATAATCTCGCTGAACCATACAGGTCGAGGTCATGGCAAATGTATAATTCCTCCGTCACAGGTATCCGGATAAATCCCAGAGATATAGATGTAAACGCCAAATCTCTATCGGGATTATCCAGTCGACTATTCTATTAGCAATCTCAAAAGAATGTTTAGAACTAGCTTCTAAACTTTACCACGGGCCCATGGTTTTATCTGATTGCTAATCATATGGACTACCTATGCTCTGATACACAGAACTGACGGATCCTATCTTGATACACATAGGACACCCTGATGATCTTTCTACACCCAACGAACAGGCGGAGGTCTGATCTAAATAGATCGGTGACGTGACTGCCGTCTAAGTGTAGGAGATGTCTCATGTGCCCACAATGGCATCTCAAGTCTAAGAATCACAAGTGCTACTCAACCCAAGAAGATTCTTATTGACGCTGGTGTACCATCCATTAAGAATCTTCGGTGATTCGTTCAGTGTTTATCCGCTATAAACACCTACACGTCTATACTAGTCTCCAAGACTTATGGTTCATTGACAAACCATTGGAATCATATATTCCAGTATACGACATGTACCGGTCTCAACGGGTTTACTATACTGACCAAGTAGTGTAAACCTTGACCAAGAACTGTCTGAGAATGACAACGTCATGATACATCTCAATGTCCGTTGCGACGCTTTTGCAACTGTATCATGACTAATCATTCTAGGGTCATTACGTCTTTACCATATAGTAAGATAGATTATATTATAGAAACTGCATATATTATTCATAATAATAATGTTTTACAGAAGTATTTAACAGAAATACAACCGGGAATTGGCGCTCTGAGCACCAACCCCAACAAAATCTCCCACTTGCTCTAGTGCCAATATCGATTGTATCTAATACCCATCGACTCCACGTGTTTATCAAACAGCTTCGGAGGTATGGCCTTCGTCAGCGGGTCTGCTACATTGTCTTCACTCGGTACCTTGCACACGGCAATATCCCATCGCAACACGATCTCTCGAATGATGTGGTACTTGCGTTCCACATGCTTCGACTTCTGATGCGCCCTCGGTTCCTTTGCTTGCGCAATGGCTCCAGTATTATCACAGTATAACGGAATCGCATTCTCGATACTTGGGACAACTCCCAATTCTGTGATAAAGTTCTTTATCCACACAGCCTCTTTTGCAGCTTCAGAAGCTGCAATATATTCCGCCTCAGTGGTGGAATCAGCTGTCGATCCCTGTTTGGAACTCTTCCAACAAACTGCACCTCCGTTAAGGGTAAAGACAAATCCAGATGTAGACTTTCTATCATCGGGATCCGATTGGAAATCGGAGTCTGTATACCCATTAACCTACAGTTCGTTTCCTCCATATATTATCAACTTATCCTTAGTACCTTTAAGATACTTTAGGATATGTTTAATGGTCATCCAATGGTCATTACCTGGATTGGACTGATATCAACTAGTTACGCTAACAGCGAAACTGATATCAGGCCTCGTACATAACATGGCATACATTATGCTACCCAAACATGAAGCATAAGGTTGGTTAGACATTCTAACCTTCTCATCTTCTGTTTGTGGACACATCTTCTTGGAAAGATGAATCCCATGTCTGAACGGTATGTTTTCTGTCTTACAGTTACCAAAGCTATACCGTTCCAAGATCTTATCTACGTACGTTGATTGGGATAACCCAATCAGCCTCCTTTGTCTATCTCTATAGAGTTTTATCCCTAAAACATATGAAGCTTCTCCCAGGTCCTTCATGGAGAAATTCTTACAGAGGTACGCTTTGACGCCTTGCAACATACCTAAATCATTCCCAATGATTAGGATGTCATCAACATATAGGACTAAAAATACGACCATGCTCCCACTGGCCTTCTGATACACACAGGATTCTTCCGAATTCTTGAGAAAACCAGACGATCTAATAATCTCATCGAATCGAAGATTCCAACTTCGTGAAGCTTGTTTAAGTCCATAAATGGACTTCTTAAGCTTACATACCATACCCGAGGTTTCGCTGGACGTGAAACCTTCCGGCTGTTCCATATAGATTTCTTCATCAAGAAATCCATTTAGAAAAGCCGTTTTGACATCCATTTGCCAAATCTCGTAGTCATGATACGCAGCTATAGAAAGCAAAATCCGGATAGACTTAAGCATTGCTACCGGCGAAAAAGTTTCATCGTAGTCGACGCCAGGTCGCTGCGTGTAACCTTTTGCTACCAGTCGGGCCTTGTAAGTTTCAACCTTACCGTCAGGCCCGCGCTTCCTCTTGTAAACCCATTTACAACCGATAGGAACAATTCCTTCGGGAAGCGGAATCAAGTCCCAAACTTGATTTTCATGCATTGAGTCTATCTCGGATTTCATGGCACTTTGCCATTTCACGGAGTCGATGTCCAACATCGATTCTCTATAGGTGAAAGGATCTGTCTCTTCAACTAAGAGAACATCCAGACTCTTTTCTTGTATCAAATACAAGCGTTCAGGAGGTCTAGATACCCTTTCCGACCTACGGAGTGTGTGTGTTGAAGGTCCTTCATCTACTTGAACTTCAGGTTCCTCCGTTGGTTCGTTGTTTTCAGGTTGGACTTCATCAAGCTCAACCTGTCTATGATTACCACCTTCTGACAAAAATTCTACTTCTAGAAATTTTCGAAGCGAGCTACGAACACATTTCGATGCTCGTATCATAGAACAGATATCCCCTCGTATTCGAAGGATATCCAACAAACCTAAACTTTTGCCCTCGAGGCGAAAGCTTATCTTGCTGAGTCACCCTGACATAGGCAGGACAACCCCAAACCTTAATATAATTAAGATTTGGTCTCCTACCAAACCATATCTGATACGGTGTCGTAGGAACAGCCTTTGAAGGAATCTTATTCAAAAGATGTGCGGCTGTTAAGAGAGAGTAACCCCATAAGTAATAGGGCAAATCTGTGAAACTCAACATCGATCGGACCATATCCAATAAAGTCTGATTTCTCCTTTCAGATACACCATTGTGCTGTGGTGTACCTGGAGGAGTATATTGAGCGAGAATCCCATTCTCCTTCATATAATCCATGAACTCACCACTCATATATTCGCCGCCTCGATCTGATCGAAGGCATTTAATATATTTACCAGTTTGTTTTTCTACTTCATTTCGGAACTCTTTGAACTTTTCAAAGGTTTTCGATTTATGTCGCATCAAATACACATAACCGTACCGTGATAAATCATCGGTAAAGGTAACGAAGTACGAATAACCACTGTGAGCAGTTTGACTTAGTGGACCACATACATCAGAATGTACGAGTTCCAGTAAGTTAGTGGCGCGGTGTCCAACACCAGAAAATGGGGCTTTGGTCATTTTACCCTGAATACAGGATTCACAAGTTGGATAGGATTCAATGGTAAGATCTGATATCAAACCATTCCTAACCAATTGGGTAAGGCGTTTAACGCCAATTTGACCAAGTCTCATATGTCAAAGTTCAGTATTATTAATTACAGGTAAACTACGTTTATTAACTCCAGTATTTAATATATCTTTTGAAGTTTGCAATGTATAATGACCATGCTGGTTTGGACAACTAAGGATCTGAATATTATTTTTATCATATAAATACAAGGAACTATTCTTAATATTAATACAAAAGCCTTCTGTATCCAATACAAAAAGTGATATAATATTAGCGACACATCCCAGTACAAAATGACAGTCATATAACAAAAGTGTCCCATTCGGCAATGAGATCTCGTATACTCCCACTGCAACTGCATCCAAGAGTCTCCACTCCCGAATCGCAACTGCATCTCTCCAGGCTTCAGTTTCCTACTTTCCTTCAGCACCTGCAACGAATTGCAAATGTGAATGGGACAAGCAGAATCTAAAATCCAGCTGGATGTAACGGCTTCACAAGCCAAAGATAAATCAATAACTGGAAAAATAAAAGTACCTAATGTAGAAGCTCTGTCTCTCCTCACTTGGGCAATGTAATCAGGACAGTTCCTTTTCCAGTGCCCAACTTTGCCGCAGTGGTGGCATTTGTCTTCAGAAGCCCTTTTGGGCTTTGCAATCTTCGCCTGTTGTTGAGGACCAAAAGCCTTCTTCTTCTTCTTCTTCTTCTTGCTTCTTGTTCTTTCCCTTGGACCATCCTTGGGAAGAAGCCGAAAGAGAAGTAGTTCTAGGAGGGCGAGTCGGTACTCCCTTCTTAAGGTCCTCTTCTGCCGTGAGCAACATCTTATGTAGCTCCTGGTAGGTACAGACAGTCCCGTGCATGTTGAAGTACATCACGAACTGGCGAAATGAAGCTGGTAGTGAACCAAGAATGACACTCCTACCGAGAATGTCATTCAAGATGAGATTATGTTGCCTCAATTGATCGATCAAATCGATCATCTGAAGAACATGTGGGCTAACACTCTGCCCCTCATCCAGACGCACATGGAACAGTTCCATGGCGACTTTATGAACAATCACTTGTTCCTGGTTCTCAAACGATTGTCTCAATCGCGTCATCATACTATAGGAATCTAGCATACCATAGTACTGTTGCTTGAGTTTCGGAGACAGTGAACTAAGGATGTATGATTTAACCCTTAAATCATCATCCTTCCAAGTTTCAAAAACTTGGCGTTCCTCCTCTGAAGCATCCGCACCTACTGCTAGGGGCAACGGACCATCAAGAACATAACCCAGTTTTTCGGAATCGAGGACAATCCTCAAATCCAATTCCCAGTCTGCAAAGTTCTCAGCGCCTTTCAGTTTGTTCGCATCAAGCATACGCGCAAACTGATTTGTGGATTGTGCCGCCATCGCCAATCTATCATATAGATCACGAAAAACGGTAGCAGAAATAAAGCAGTTTCATATAATATCAAAAGCATAAACTAGATCATGGATTTTTAATCTAATATGCCCCTCCCACTAAATCATGCAATACTGTAATCCCAAAACAGAATATAAATATTTAATAATTAAATTAAATACTAATAGTGAAAAGTGGATCCCGTGAATATATTCGGCTCACAGCAGAGGCACGGTCTCGCCTACGTATATCATCAGGTAGACAACTCATTTGTCAATCATTCACTAATGACTCATAAGTATCTGTCCTGGCCGTTTCTCGTTGTCGCTGCGAAGGCAGGCCCACAAGGAGACGTACCAAGGTTAAACTCGTCAATGATAAACTCAAGTTACTTACGTAATCCTGACAGCTAGGGCACGTTCAGAATTCCGCTTTTACTTGAATTTACCTAGTATCTGATATACATCCGGTATAAATAAATCTTTATCGGCTACACCCTCACAGCAGAGGCACGGTCTCGGATGTAGTCACAAAGAAGTATTCATAACCGTATTGACAAGACGGACCATATAACATGCATCAAATACATAATTACATTCAACCTTATTAATTAGGGATTTTCCGCTAAGTGTCATACACCCTAAATCTAACCAATTTAGATCCTAATAAGCATGCATAAAGTCAAGAAAACATGATTAAACATTGATTCAATGAAGGCTAATCATTTTAGGTGGCCTAGAATCAGAATCGCTCTGATACCATTTTGTAGGGGTTTTTAGGAGGTGAATCCGGTAACGCAGCGGAAGCGGTGAAAATCCGATTTTCAGATTTCAAAACTTTTTCTCGGATTAATTAAATAAACATATTTATTTAATATTCCAATAATCAAATTATGAAATAAAATTCAAATGAATCATATCAAGTGAATTTACCAAATTACCCTTGCTTTGTATTTTTGTCCATTTTAGTCCGAAATTGATCTAATCAATTTTGAATGATTCTAAATCATTTCCAAGATGAACTTATGATGTTCAAAACATCAAAACACCAAAAGAATAAAAATCCCCAATTATCATCATCAAAGCCGAGAGCACCACAATGGTGCCATTTGGTGCACTTTGTCATTTCATGCTTCAAAACACATCAAGATGTAATACAATGAACATGAAACTTTATATGCATCATATACACACACAAATATACAACATATATGAAAAGCCCCAAATTTGGAATTGGTCATGAACCCTAATTTTTCAATTTCCACAAATTGGACAAATTAAACCAAATGCATTAAATCAATTACTTCAATCATCATTCTTCCATCCAATCCAAGTCTCAAAACAATGAAACAACTCAAGATCAAATCTAGGTCATTTAAGAGTGGGTCAATAACTCTATATTAGCAACATGGTTTCCAAAACCTTAAAAGAATAGTTATAACTACAATAGTTACAAGTTTTCTTCATCACACATGCTCAACACTTTCAACCAAATTTCCACCATCAAAAACACAAGAAATAATGAAAAGAATAACTTAAGAACATCACAAGATGTTGCCGATCCTAAGGAACAAATTCCTTCTAATAGTAAGTTTGAAAAACTTACAAAATCCAAGCTTTTCTTTGAGTTTTTTCTTTTCTCCTTCACTTGCTTTCTTTGTTTTCTTTAATGGTGTTTCTTGTAAAGTGTATTAGGTTATTATGAAATGAAAAAATGAAAACAATATATACTTGTGCACAAATGGCCTTTGGCCGAAATTCACAAAAAATATATCAAGGATTTTCATTTCAATTTCATTTCAAAATTATGTTATCAACTTGCATAAATATCTTAATACAACTTTATTAGATATCTATTTAAGTCAACAAAGCAACTAACATCATTTACTTTAAATATCCTAACGTAAGATATTTATATTTTAATTAATTTAATCATTTAACAATTAAATAATCAATTAATTAATCAAATACAAATATATTAAATATATGTATAATATTTACATTAAATATTAAAAACATATATTCTTATAGGATATAAGTCAAATAACTCATTTTGACTATTAATTAATGTGTATTTAAATTAATCAAGTATTAAATGTAAATACACAATAATTAGGCAAATGACTATCTAGTCCTTTTAGCACGTATCTTGCGTTTAACCTTTAAACGACTTTATAAATAATCAATATTATTTATTAATGTTGCTCTAGTGCTCTACGAGTATGTTTCATTATTGAGACTCTCTAGATTCAGGTATATCCGTCAAGAAATCTAATTCGTGTCCATAATCTATCCACCCGTAGATTATGACGATCACGGATAATCTCGCTGAACCATACAGGTCGAGGTCATGGCAAATGTATAATTCCTCCGTCACAGGTATCCGGATAAATCCCAGAGATATAGATGTAAACGCCAAATCTCTATCGGGATTATCCAGTCGACTATTCTATTAGCAATCTCAAAAGAATGTTTAGAACTAGCTTCTAAACTTTACCACGGGCCCATGGTTTTATCTGACTGCTAATCATATGGACTACCTATGCTCTGATACACAGAACTGACGGATCCTATCTTGATACACATAGGACACCCTGATGATTTTCTACACCCAACGAACAGGCGGAGGTCTGATCTAAATAGATCGGTGACGTGACTGCCGTCTAAGTGTAGAAGATGTCTCATGTGCCCACAATGGCATCTCAAGTCTAAGAATCACAAGTGCTACTCAACCCAAGAAGATTCTTATTGACGCTGGTGTACCATCCATTAAGAATCTTCGGTGAGTCGTTCAGTGTTATCCGCTATAAACACCTACACGTCTATACTAGTCTCCAAGACTTATGGTTCATTGAGAAACCATTGGAATCATATATTCCAGTATACGACATGTACCGGTCTCAACGGGTTTACTATACTGACCAAGTAGTGTAAACCTTGACCAGGAACTGTCTGAGAATGACAACGTCATGATACATCTCAATGTCCGTTGCGACGCTTTTGCAACTGTATCATAGCTAATCATTCTAGGGTCATTACGTCTTTACCATATAGTAAGATAGATTATATTATAGAAACTGCATATATTATTCATAATAATAATGTTTTACAGAAGTATTTAACAGAAATACAACCGGGAATTGGCGCTCTGAGCACCAACCCCAACACTAACATCTTAGGATGAAGTTGAAATGGATAAAACTGATCCTGGAAAATTTGGTCACGCATCGCGACACTGTCCCATTGGCATCACGATGCTCACACGAACAACTAAGGCAGAGAGCATCCTTTGGTTATGCATCGCGACGCCAAGTGATGAGCGTCGCAACTCCTACATACGTCGTGACGCTAAAGGTTAAGCGTCACGACTACCTCACAAACAGAACTGAGGCATAGAGAACCATTTTATTTCGCGTCGCGATGCTCACACGAATAGAACTGGGTAGATGTCATCCTTTTGTTGTGCGTCGCAATTCCATGTATTGAATGTCGCGACGCTCGCCCGATTTCAGGGCCAAGCACAAATTCTCCATCTCCACTCATAAATTTTACAACATTACTCAAGCTATATCAATTATAAGTATACCAATCATTATCAATATACCCTTCTAACATCATCACAATATCAAATTCCATATACTCCAAATTTGGTTCAGTGTCTAGGGTTTTTCTAATTTGGGGGTTTCTCTCAAACATTCCCTTCTTAACACAATAATCATTTAAACATCATCAACCACAAGCCAACAACACCCATCAATCACCAAATCATAAAAACATCAACATTTCAAATTTGGGTTAAGTTTTCTTACCTTGTATCAAATTTCTTTCTCACTAATAGAATCCCCAAACTTCCTTTTATCCTTCCTAGGCTTGATTTGTGATGGATTGACTTAGGTTGTCTTTGAAAATTTGCAAGGAAAATGAAAATCCTCTCTTTTTTATCTTTAGGGAAATTTTCGGCAAATGGGGTGTTTGTTTGGTTTCCCCAATTTTCTTTTCTCTTCTTTTTTGGTCTTCAATAAATACTTTAAGCTAAATCTTGAGAAGTCTTGAGAATTATTGATTTTTCTAGAAAAAAGAGGGATTTGGGCCAAAATTTGAAATTCTTGTTAGGCTTTAAATTCTTATTGGGCTTGATTGGGTTATTTAAAATATAGTTGTCTTTATCCCTAGAATTTGGGCCTTCATTTTGCCTTGGACCCAATAGACTAGTATTAGGCTCGCTAATCCCATTATCAAGTATGGTTCATTGGTCACTAAGTCATATCCAATAATTTTCGCTAATGCTCGGGGAAATTTTTTATCTAAGTCACCAAGTTACTACTTTAGTTGAGTTACTAAATTTTGAGTCATTACAGTAATGCACCAGCAACATTCCAACGATGCATGTTAAGTATATTTAGTGACATGGTTGGTCATTGTTTAGAGGTCTTTATGGATGATATAACTGTTTTTGGGAACTTATTTGATAATTGCTTGAATAATTTGAAAAATATTTTGAAAAGATGTGAATAAAAAAAACTTGTGTTAAAATGAGAAAAATATCATTTCATGACTGATTCAGGAAATTTTTTAGGTCACGTTATGTCATCTAAAGGTATTGAGGTTGACAAGGCAAAAATAGAGGTAATATTTAAATTGCCACCATAAAAAACAGTCAGGGAAATTCGTTCTTTCTTAGGATATGCAGGATTTTATAAGAGGTTCGGTAAAAACTTTAGTATTATATCCAGACCATTGTGTAACCTCCTACTAAAAGATGCGGTATTTGAATGGACAAAAGAATGTCAAAAATCATTTGAAAAGATTATCAGTCTTTTTAACTTCTGCTCCTATCATGCAATCCTCTGATTGGTCTTTGCCTTTTGAGCTAATTTGTGATGCCAATGATTATGTAGTTGGCGTTGTATTAGGACAAAAAAGGAAGGTAAGCCGTATGTAATTATTAGAATTTTAAACAGTGCACAAATGAATTTCACTACCAAAGAAAAAACTATTTGCTGTAATATTTGCATTGGATAAATTTCGATCATGTTTAATTGGTTCATCAACCGTTGTTTATTATGACCATGCAGTTGTTAGATATATGCACTGTTTTAGCTTTCTCCGAGCAGGAGAACATGTCTAAACAGGATGCAAAGCCAAGATTACTACAATGGATTTTGTTGCTGCAATAATTCAATCTCACAATCAATGACAAGAAATGAGCAGATAATGTAGTTGCAGATCATTTATCGAGACTCATAAATGAGTCATCAATTGACACAACTTCTATCAATGATTCTTTTCCGCGTGATTTTTTATTCTCTGTAAATACAATGCCTTGGTATGCTAATATTGTCAATTTTCTTGCAATAGGAAAAATACTTCCAGACTGAAGCCATCAAGACAAGAAGAAAGTTTTGACTGAAATCAAAAGATTCTACTAAGAAGATCCATATTTGTTCAAATATTATCCTGATTATATTTTCCGATGATGCATACCGGACAATGAGATAAGTGGTGTTATTCAGTTTTGTCATTCAGAAGCATGTGGAGGTCACTTCTCGTCTAAAAACACCACTGTAAAAATCTTATAGTGTGGATTTTATTGGCCCACCTTATTTAAAGATACACATGCTTTCTGCAAAACTGGTGAAAATTTTCAAAATTTAGGGTCAATTTCTAAAGGAAACATGATGCCTTTAAATCACATTCTTGTCGTCGAAATCTTTGATTGTTGGGGAATTGATTTCATGGGTCCATTTTCACCTTCATTTGGATTTTTATATATTTTAGTTGCAGTTGATTACGTCTCAAAATGGGTTGAGGCGATTCCTTGTCGAAATAATGATCACAAAATTGTGATTAAATTTTTAAAAGAAAATATTTTAAGTCGATTTGGAATCCATTGGGCCATTATAAGTGATAGAGGTAAATATTTTTATAACAAGCCTCAAAATCAAAATTGAACTAATATTACTTAATCTTATTTCACACATGTATCTAGCCTCCAAATCCATCCTCCAAATCAAAAAGCCCCAAAATCCAAGAAAGAACAAAAATCCTAGAACTATTGTAGATACTCAAGAACAAGAAACAAACTTTCTAAGCTTAGAATATTGAAGATTAGCTCAAAATCTCCTAACTTCCTTAAGCTTTCTTCTTGATTTCATCACTTTCTTTCAAGTTTCTTCAAGGAAATATTTTGGGAGCTTTCTAAAATGATGGAAACTTTGGCCAAGACAACTTATGAAAGAGAAAAAAATTTCCCTTTTTTTTTTTATATGTTGGGTGAAATTGAGGGGGGAGGGGCATTTTTATCATTTTCAAAATTTAATCAAATTAAAGAATCCAAATTCAATTTGACAACCATTTACTTTAATAAGGCCAAATGTAACACATTAGACTTAGCCATTTTTCAAGTAAATGATGACATTAGATATTTTATTTTTAATTATTTAATTATTTAATAATTAAATAACTAAATAATTAATTAATAAAAATATCTATATATATATATATATGTATTTTCATTTACATTAAATAAAAAAAAATATTAATGACATGTGTCAAAATCTCATTTGATAATTAATTAATATGTATCTAATCAAATTTTATATCAAATACAAATACACTTTATTTAATAATTAATCGAAATGCCCCTATGCATCTATTTTTTCCGTTTAGTCGTTAAATAATTCGAATTAACTTATTTAATCCGATAAAATAATATGAATAATGTGTATTATCCATAATGCGTTGTCCAAGTACTCAACGAGTACACTTCATATTGTGGGACTCTCTAAGTTTAGGTTGATTCGCCACGAAATCAAATTATGTGTCCATAATTCACCCACTCGTAAATTATGACGACCACGAATAATCTCGCTAAACTATGCAAGTCGTGGTCATTGCATACGTATAATCCCTCCGTCACAGGCTATCCATATTATATCTGAGATATAGATAAGAACGTCAAATCCTTTCGGTATAATATAGTCGACTTTTCAAATTTACGATATCTAAATAACACTCGGAACTGATTTCCGAAGTTATACCATGGCCATGGATTTACTAGATCGCAAACACGTGTAGGATATATATGCCCTGTACACAGGACTGACAGATTCTATCTTGATACGCACAAGATATCATGAGCATCAGTCCACACCCAACGAACAAGCGGAGGTCTGATCTAAATAGATTGGTGACGTGACTGCCATCAAAGTGTGGATGATAACTCATATATCCACAGTGGTATTTCAAGTCGAATGACCACTATGCTCGCTCAACTCGAGAAGATTCCTATTAACGTTGGTGTACCATCTATTAGGAAATATCCGGTGAGTCGTTTAGTGTTTATCAAATAAACACCTACACGTCTATACTAGTCTCCCGAGACTCATAGTTCATTGGGATACCATCAGACCAAGTCCGATATAAGACATGTACCAGTCTCAGCGGATTTTACTAACTGACCCGTGTCAGTAAACCTTGACCAGGAACTTTATTTGAGAATATACAACTTATAGTGACGCTTCCTAATGTCAATTACAAACTACGTTGTAACTGCGCACTACGTTGTAAATCACGGGTCTTTGTTTTATATATACATATCACTAAATCATATTTAGTTTTAATCTAATAGTTATTAGATTGAATACGTATATAAAAACAAGAGGTGCAACCATATATACGTAATATTATGGGGAAAAAAGGTATTGTTCATATTCATGAATCAGACATAAATACGATTCAGATTAGCGCTCCGAGCACCAACCCTAATAGGTTTTGTGTAAGAGAATATAATCTCTATCATCTCCACTCAATCGTTGAGTTAGCATTTTTACAATATTCACACAAGTGCAAAGGAAGGAAAAGAGAGAGTTCAAGCATTCACAATTGTTGTGAGAGTGTTTGAAAGAAAAATAATTCATAATTTTTCTTAAGTGTTGAGATATCTTTCTAAAAAGCCAAACACAATTTGTGACAACTTCTTTCTCTAAATAGTTTAGAGTTTGATTTCATTTTTCTCTAAAAAGTTTAGAGTTGATCTTTGTGAGTGAAGCCCACACTTCGGGTTGTTGATTTCGAGACATAGCTCCAAAGATCGGGTGGTTGATTCTACCGTAGATTCTCAAAGGAAATTCATCAACGGTTGGTGGAGGTCGGTTTCAACATATGGAATATTTAATTAATATATTTACTAAAAATACATCACCAAATCGACAATATTATTTTTTTCTATACTTTCTCGAATCTCTATTGAAAAATAACAATAACTAGTAAAAGAAAATAATTAAACGAATTTTAAATGAATAAACGAATCGCATTGAATTGACCCAATTATTAAACGAATCCATTTTTTCAAATCCGTATTCTCTTTAAAACGAATCGAATCGAATGAATAAACGAATTCTAACCCAAATTCCCACCCTTAAATTAAAAACCTTTAAAAAAATTATTTATGTTATATTATTTGAAAATTAAGCGTCGATTTGTGATTAAAAAAATATAGTAACAAATAATGCTTTATAGACAATGTTATGTAATTTTTTTTATATTTAAAAATAAATACGGTGTGTTTTTTAATATTTTAATAAGTATATTTTACGAAACTTAATTTTAAAAAAAATCAAGATAATCACTATTTTTAAACAAAAATACAAGTAGATTTAAAAATAATTTTTAAAAAACCAATTAAGAAAATTCAAAATTGCTTCGCCTCAACATCTCTCTCTAGAACATCTTCATTTCACTCTACAGACCCCAAATTGTCAATCTCGAAACCCTAATTTTCTCTCTACATTGCGAAAACAAATATACCGTAATCATAATTACCGTTAATCGGTCAGAGAAGTGACCGAATCTGGACCGACCGATGAAGATTCTAGAAGCTTCATGAATCTTCTCATTCAGCTATACGATGCCTGAACTGCGTTGTAGAGCTCGCAGAAATCGGGAAGCCGTTTATCCAAACCCGACCCGACCCGAACCCGAACCCACAACCCGACGATAATAATAATAATATATTATTAACGATAATAATATTAATAATAGCAACCCGAAGAGGCCGACTGTACGAAGTCGGCGACAGAAGAGAAGGAAAGGTAATAACCCGATCGTTAATAATATTGTGAACGTCGAGGAAGCGACGACAGAGTTTTAAGGAAAGGGAAGACCGTTAGGTTTTTGAGAGGAGTTTGCGGAGAGAAAGATGGATGAGTACGATAGCGGTGGCCGTAGCGCCGATAAGGACGCCGGAGCTGAGGATGAAGGAACCACAGCTCCTCTACCTGAGAAAGTGATTTTTTTTTTTTTTAATTTTTGGTTCAAATCATTTTCGTTATTTTTTTTTCTTTTTATAGATTTATTTTAAGGACAACGGAAGGTGAAAAAAAATAATTTGGGTAAATGTTGAATATTGATTTTCATATTCCATCTTCAAATTTATCTGAGCTGAGTGCTGAAATTGTGTAAGGATGAGTGGAGCCGAGTTGAGGAAAAGAAAAGAAAAGAAAAGAGAATTTTTATTTTGAATCTGTGGGTTCCTTTGAGGGTTTTTTTGTGTTTGCCCTCAGAGGGAATGTAGGAAATGAATAATGAAGTTTTATCACTTTTGTTTTCCTAAAGCTTTCTTAGAAATTGTTGCGTTTGTCGTAATTTGTATTTCAACTGCTAACCTTGTACATCTTTCTCTGGCATTTATTTGTTTGAAATTGCATTCATACTAGTGACCAGGGGTTATTGATGGCTTTACTTTTATAGTGTTAATTTATGCCCCGGGTGAATTGCTTTTCTTTTCTAATTCTATTTTCCTAATTGTTGTCAAGAATAATTTTTTCAATTTGTAAGTTACCAGTTTCGCTTGAAAAGATGTGAGGTGTCGTCATAGAATTCTGAAAATTCATTTTATTTCTTGATTTCATGACAAAAGGTCCAAGTTGGTGGTTCCCCAATGTATAGAATAGATAGGAAACTGGGGAAAGGTGGATTTGGACAAGTGTATGTTGGTCGACGAGTGGGTCTGACGGATACAAATGAAAGAACTGGACCAGGAGCAAAAGAGGTGTGTCATTATTTCTGAAATTTTGCTTCATATATTATTATTATATTACCTCACTATTGTTTCTCTGTGTATTTTAGGTAGCTTTAAAGTTTGAACATAGAAGTAGCAAAGGTTGTAATTATGGACCGCCTTATGAGTGGCAAGTTTACAAGTACGTCTTCTGTTTTATCTTGTCATATGTTTTTTCCTTCCTTTCTTTATCTTTTTTATTTAGTTTTGTATGTCATTCTAATCGAGAAGTCATGTTGTACTTGAGATTTAACTTTCACTTTCTCTGCTGTCTGTGCAGTGCACTCGGTGGCAGTCATGGTGTGCCACGGGTTCACTTCAAGGGCCGACAAGGTGACTATTATGTCATGGTATGTGTTTGATTTAATAGACATTCTGTTTGTTATGATCAAGAGGTTGTAACTCTTATTTTGGGTTTTGAAATAGTTAGAATAATAACCCAATGCTACATGCAGGTCATGGATATGCTTGGTCCCAGTTTATGGGATGTTTGGAATAGCAATTCACACACGTAAGTTATTACAGAAACTGATAGCTATATTGATATTATCCATCCTATAATTATTGGATTGACTACTTTATCTCTATTTAATGTTTACTTTTGTTTTTCCAATTCAGGATGTCAATTGAAAAGGTTGCATGTATCGCCATCGAAGCAATCTCTATATTGGAGAAGATGCATTCTAGAGGGTGATACTTTTTACTATCATGTCTTCTTTGAAGCATTATTATTATTTCTTAAAATTATTAATGATTGTTCTTTCTTGTTTACCTCTAATCATTGCCATTTATATGGTGCCATAATTTGCCGCTTCTTACTTTTGGCAGATATGTGCATGGGGACGTGAAACCTGAGAACTTTTTGCTTGGTCCCCCTGGAACTCCTGAAGAGAAAAAGCTTTTTCTTGTTGACCTTGGTTTAGGTAAGTTGTAGCACTTTGTCTTTCAAATTTGGCAATAGATTGCCGGTGCCTCTTAACAAGTTATCATTTTTGTTGTTTGTTTTATATGCAGCAACTAGGTGGCGAGATAGTTCAACTGGTCAACATGTTGAATATGATCAACGTCCAAATGTTTTCAGGTAATATTAAATGTTTTTTCTGTTGAAACGGTGAGGTTATTCCATTTTGACGTGGAGGTCATTGGTTGGAGTCGCGGAAAAGCCTCTTTGCAAAAAAAGCAAGGATAAGGCTGTATGCATATTGAATCCTCTACAGAGCCCACAGTGTGCATATTGAATCCTCTACAGAGCCCACAGTGTGCATATTGAATCCTCTACAGAGCCCACAGTGTGGGAAGCTTCATGTGCTGGACCATCCTTTTATATGTTAGCTCACTTATAGCTTGCACTTCAGAAATATTATATTATTAACTCTGATTCATTAGTTCATAAATAATTCTTTTGCTGCAGGGGAACAGTTCGGTATGCTAGTGTACATGCTCATCTTGGTAGAACTGGTAGCAGGAGAGATGACCTTGAGTCTCTTGCTTATACACTCATTTTTCTTCTTCGTGGTCGGCTTCCTTGGCAAGGATATCAGGTATGCAGTTTTTCTAATTTTCGATGTTGTGCAGTGTCCTAAAAAAAGGCCTAGGCTGCTGCCTAGACCAAGTATGCTGAAATCAGCAGTAGTTAGGCAGGTTTCTATTGTTTCTCTTTTGCACCTTCACCGTCACACAATCTTCATTTAAGACAAAGGCCAACTCTGTTTTCTCTCATTAACTTCTGGTTTTTACTCTTTAATGTTTAAAAGCCCAATAAAAATAATAATATAATAATAGATTAGTAGAAAAGTAAATATTAATTTGATTTTCTAACCCCTTCCTCTTAACAGTTGTTACTTTTTCCAACCCTAATTAAGATTGATTCTATTTTCTTCATCATTTTTAATCTACAAAGCAATCTACTCAAATTTTTTTTTAAACAAAACAAATGCAACCTCACATTTGTCTCTCATTCATTATCACTGTCGCCCTCTCCATGTGACACATATAATATTATTGTTGTTTGAATTATTTAATAATAGAAATGCATGTGATGAAGCATCAGGAAAAGCTTTCCTAGCTAAAGAGTATATTACTGACACATAATCTAGAGAATTTTATTTCAATATTGTACACCAAGATTTTGGAAATTCGTGTATTATTATTATTTTGATCTGTCTTTCACATGTAATAAGATAAAAAAATAATAATGTTATTTTGCTCGTCAATGCATCTTATTTTTCTCATAATTCTCTATGTAATCAATCATTCGATCTTGACTCTCGAGTCTCATGATCGAGAATAACAAGAATGCTAACTTTGATGCTCACAATAATACGTCATATTCCTCTTAGATTGTTAAAATTGAACCATTTATTCCTCCATCATCGTTCAATCATTACATGATTACAATATAATTATAAGATTTTTTGAATGAAAAGTATAACCGCCTAGCGTTGCCTAGCTCATCCATCTAGGCGGTAGGCGTAGAACATTGCCATTGTGTTCGTCTTTTATTTGTCCATTTTTCTAATTTATTGCTTGCTTAGGGAGAAAACAAAGGATTCCTTGTTTGCAAGAAGAAGATGGCCACTTCCCCAGAAACTTTGTGTTGCTTTTGTCCCCAGCCTTTTCGACATTTTTTTGAGTATGTGGTTAATTTAAAGTTCGATGAGGTACCCAATTATGCTAAGTACATCTCTCTTTTTGATGGGATTGTTGGACCAAACCCAGATATTAGGCCAATAAACACTGATGGTGCACAGAAGGTACTTTTGACGTTCTTCATCTACATTTGCTGGTGTAAGGCCTGTTGAGGCAGGAATTTTCCAAATTTCAGATTGGAATTTTCATTTGACATGTATTCTTTTTATTGTGAAGCTTGTATATCAAGTAGGACATAAGAGAGGACGACTAACAATGGAGGAGGAAGAAGATGAGCAACCAAAGAAGAAGGTCCGCATGGGAATGCCAGCAACTCAGTGGATCAGTGTCTATAATGCCCGTCGGCCTATGAAGCAGAGGTATTTACTTGGAAATTGCTATCAAAGCTCTTCAAGTTGATGATGGAAGGATAATAAGTTGACAACCTTACCCCTTTGTGTAGATATCATTATAATGTGGCTGATGCAAGACTTTCCCAACATATTGATAAAGGAAATGAAGATGGATTATTTATCAGTAGTGTGGCTTCGTGTTCAAACCTTTGGGCTCTAATTATGGATGCAGGCACTGGTTTCTCTGCTCAAGTCTATGAACTCTCACCTTACTTTCTTCACAAGGTTGTTCAATTTTCCATTTCAATGTTAATTGTTATAAATCCGGAGTAGGGCATATTGCATCATTTATTTCACATAGTGATATGGATTTTTTTACTTGCGTATTTGTTTTATGTTTAATTCAACAAATTAACTTTGTGATTTCTGGTCTTCTTTTGAAGGAATGGATTATGGAACAGTGGGAGAAAAACTACTACATTAGTGCAATAGCAGGAGCAAATAATGGTAGCTCATTAGTTGTAATGTCTAAAGGTTAGTTTCTATATCTGTGAAGACTGAAGAGGCTATGATATACATTTTCTTTATATTCATGTTGCTTAGTTTTTATTGTTTTTTTAAAAAAGGCACACAGTATTTGCAGCAGTCCTATAAAGTCAGTGATTCATTTCCCTTCAAGTGGATCAATAAAAAATGGAGGGACGGTTTTTATGTCACTGCCATGGCCACTGCTGGAAGTAGATGGGCAATTGTTATGTCTCGTGGTGCAGGATTTTCTGATCAGGTATGTTGAGATTTGTGAGCATCTGCTGAAGCAGCAAGCTTTTTGGTGTCTTAAGAAAATATTTCTGTATAACATCATTTTTCTGTTTAAATGCAGGTTGTGGAACTAGATTTTCTGTATCCTAGTGAAGGTATTCACCGGAGGTGGGATAGTGGTTATCGTATCACGTCAACTGCAGCAACCTGGGACCAGGCTGCTTTTGTTCTTAGTGTTCCTAGAAGAAAACCGGCCGACGAAACTCAAGAGACTCTCCGAACCTCTGCTTTTCCTAGCAGTCATGTCAAGGTGGATTGTTCAGATATTTTTTTCACGTTCATTTTTATCTATTTTCTTTCTTTTTGTTTTCCCAAAGCCATAATTTATTTCTATGACCATAACTATTCACCTGCTTCTGTTTTTTTGTTCTGCAGGAGAAATGGGCAAAGGATCTTTATATTGCATCTGTTTGCTATGGTCGAACAGTTTCATGAACCACCAAATTTTTGTTTGAATGCCACTTGATTTGTTTTGGTCGTGCACTTGTACAACTGCGAACAGCTTTCACCATTTACTACCCCCGTTTGTGAAGCTGAGATCCGCTTTAGCCATTTTGACTGATCATGGCATTTGGGAGTTGATGTTGCAAAAACTCTTCTTCATTGCTGCCATCTTGTAGCATCTAGTACAAACACCTGTCTGGAATAGTTTTGAGCTAGTATTAGATTATCTCATGGCCACTTACAGCGCTTGTATATAGTTTTGAAATATAATCTCTAGGTTGAAGGCATGTGCACAGGTCATGTTTTCTTATGAATGGTATTTTTGGGAACATGGAAAATGAGTTACAATGTCATGTAGACACTGTCCAGTCATTCATTCTTCTTTTTCTCTTGTATTTTGGACTTGATTCTGTGATGTCTCAGTTTGACCTGAAATACAGAGAGAGAGAGTTGTCTATTTTAAATACACTCCGAAGTGTTTATATCAATTTTACTGCTATAAATTTATGCTTATATTTATTTGCACAACCGTTTGTTTATCCTACATTGTTAAAGGCGCCGCTTTCATACAGCCACATGTGGCACTTGGGCAGGCGGCGCCTTAGGTGTTGTAAGTTATGATTTCTTCAATATTAGATAAAATTCTGCATGTATGACCAGTCAATCCGCCCTTTGATTGGTCAAGACGGCGCTTAGGCACTGCATGAGCAGGTTAAACTACCAAATTGCCTTGTCCTCCCTACTGTCTTTGACAGCATAGTGTTTATATGCGTTCTCTTGTTTCAATTGCACAAGCATGTTGATTGATTTCCATTCTCCTAATCCCCTTTCTCTCCTAGTGTAGCGTATTCAACTGCCAACTTATTTACTTGTATATAATTATTCCCTCGTAAAATAGGATGTAACCCGAGTGGCTCTATACCATTGATTTGATGGCTTTCAGGCTGATGGTCATTACTTATTCTGAAAATTATTAATTTCTAGGGATAAGCCGCCTCTTGGGTAAAGTTCAATTTAAAATAAATTAATTGTTCAATTCCTTTACTGGATTTCGTGGAGCAAGCATGTGCAGATTATTTTCTCCAGTTAGTCGCTGACATTTTAAATTCTATGCTACATTCAAATATTGGTGTGTTTTGTATCTACCACACACTACTTGCTGCTGTCCTTGGTTTAGAGTGGTGGTTACTGCGGGATATCCATGTTGGTTCTGTCCAACTTTGTTTGCACTGTGAGGCTTGACTATGTTTATCTACTAGTGTTTCTACGTACAATTAAGTATCAGTTGCTAATTTTTGTCAAGATCTTGGAAGCAGAAACACAGTAGGCAAGGCTATTTAGATACCAGTGTAAGGAAGTTCTTGTACCAAGAAAGCAAGCAGTCGTCTTGTCTGCATGGTAAGTCCTCGCACCATTATTGTTTGTTAAGTTCGTTTGCATATTAAGGCATGACTATGTTTATCTTCTAGTGTTTCTGTTTATTTGGTTACTACTTTTGGTCAAGATCTTGGACAGCTGAAGCACAGTTGTCAAGGCTTCGTAGACGCCTGTGATTAAGATTTTTGGTAACAAGAAACCAATTCATTATGAACTCGGCAAGTCTTTGGGAATGTAGTGGGGTTGCTTAATGTAAGTTTTCTGAACTACTATCTGTAATTTAGTTTTTCTTATTGCAAACATGCGAAGTGTTAGTCTTCTCATATTTTCAGTGTATTCAGTTTTATTTGTTTATTGTTATGACTACTATTGTTACATTTATATACCCAGGGGAAGCTCTAATCTTTTTTTTTTTTGGCTGTTATACCAAGCTATGGGTTCCTCTCGTGTGTTCAGCTCGGTAAGATTCTGGTCTGTTAGCTCTGCAGTGCTGCATCAGTGTTCTCGAATCACCCTGGCTGTATGTTCGTCTATATTTTATGCCCTGTACACAAAATGACTAGGAAATGTTATATGTTTAGACTTTGGATGTCCCATGGAATTAAATGGGTCAATTGTGATGTTTACAGCTGATTAAAATCAGTTGGTGATGGTACTATTGAAGAAAGCACGAGTGGTCCCCAAACCGGAAGTACAATACTGAATTCACATTACTCCTGTTTTTTTATGGTGGATCACATTCGTGAATCGTGATGATGCATATGTTTTTGCATCAAATTTTTTGGTAACCACCATATTTGTGCCTAGTTATTTGCAACTATAGTGTATTGGCCCTATTTGGTGCAAAACGGTGACTCGTTTAGAGAGATGCAAGGCCACAAAAAATATGATGAGAATATGATATGGTGCTGGAATGATGGTGCCCTCTTATTTCGACTCAATTACTCACTCTGCCTAATAATTTCCATTCTACTTAGAATTACAAGAAGTTGTCTTCATATGAAATACGATACCAAATTTCATCCCAAAGTGTGGCGCGTGACTATAGCCTATAGGCATGTCACAAGAAAAAGGAAGAAAAAAGAAAAAAAAAGATGTTGATAACAAATGCTTAAGCTTGATAAATCATCAGTTTTACTGTGACTGATCTGTTTTTCATTTCATTCGTGAAACTTCATTTGTTCTCAGATCATCCCACCCAGAACTGAAGAAGTGGTTGGATCTTGCTAAATATTTTCATGGTTCTAATAATGGACAAGATTCTCTCTATTTTTTGTAACTGGTAAACATGGAGACATCTCGTGCTTGTTCGAAGAATTTTATAAAACATTGAAGTGGACACATGAATAAGGGGTTATGTGGTTGGATAATGATGGAATTGAACTGAATCGAACTGAAATTTAAACAAAGATCGAATGGTTCCAAACTCTTAAATTGAACGGTTATGAAATTAAATCAAAATTTGACAAAAACCGAACAGAATCTGATATCTTAACAAATGTTAATATTTTTCTATTGTTTCTTGATATACAAGAATATTAACAAATTCTAAATTGGGATGTTGGTGCATATTTTCTTCCCTTAACAAAAATATGTTTAGGGACAATGTCATTTCTCCTCCCTAATATTTATAATATTTATCACTTATTCTTATTTTTTTTCATAATATTCCAACACTTCCCTAAATCAATAAATTGCAGGAATTTTTTAGAGATGCCTCGATGATGGCTATTTTTTAGAGATGTTCTTTGTTGCAATAACTTAATAAACATGGGGTGGAATGGCTACCCATTCACTTGGTCAAACAATAGGGAGGGTAACCACATGGAAGAAGAGAGGTTAAATGGATTTGTAGGAAATGAGAAATGGCTAAACTCAGATCATAGCCCAATCCTCATGGGAATTGACGAACCTAGAAATGTGAAGAGAAACGATAAGCTTCATAGGAGATTTTATCTGTGAAGAAATGTGGAGGAACAATGATGAATATAAGGAAATTATCAAGAATTATTGGGGGGCAAAAGGAGCAAGGAGCAAGGAATCCCCAGTGACTAACTTTAGGGGAAAAAAATGGAAAATTCAACGGCTGAGCTTCAGAAGTAGAGTAAAGCAACATTCTTAGGTAGTGGAAAAAATTTTAAAATGCTTATGGAAAGTTAAAGCAAGTGAATGATAATGAGGGCTATCATGGGAGTTGGGATGAAGTGAGGAAGCTTGAATCTCATATAGATATATGCATAAAGGATGAGGAGATTTTCTCGCGACGAAGAGTTAGAGTTGCATGGTTAAAAGAGGGGGATTGCAATTGTTAGAGTGTATGTCCTAAAACCAACTATGGATGTAATGATTTAAGACATAATGTTTGTAATATAGTTTATTATTTATTAATAAAAGACATTTGTTAACTACACATTATTACATCCATATTTTATGTGTATGTCCCGAAATATTATGTCAGATGAATATCGTTAATCCAAAAGACGTTTGCGATTATGAGAGTCAACGATATTTATGTCTTAAATTAAGTTCTTGGTAAAGTGTTATTATTATATAGGATAATAATAAATTAAATAGAGATGAGTAGGGTTTAGAGATCTCATATGATTCAAATTTGCGGTGGTAGTTGTAGGGTTTTCTAGGTCAAACCAAGATCAAATTAAGCAAGAAATCATGTGAATACAACAAAGTAAGAATGCGGAAAATACTCACTTTGATCGGATTTTAGATGCGTTGAACACAAAAATTTTACTCCTTGATGAATTCGGCCAAGCCCCTTTGAAGTTGGTCTTCAAGCTTCAAGCTTTGTGAATGAGATTCTTGAGTTCCAAACTCATGGGAAAGGTTTCCCTATCACCTTTGAATGACTCCTTTAAGTGCTAGCTTTGGAAATTTTGCTACAAAATTTCCTTGTTCTTCCTAGTGACTCTCGACCAAAGGGAAAAATTGAGAGAAAATTGGCTCAAAGCCGTGAGTGAGAGAGAGAGGTGAGATCAAGTGTGTTGGTTGTTTTTTGATTTCAAAAATCAAAAGTAAAAGATATACCAAAGTTGGTATATGTCCATCACCTTTTCACATTGTGTGAATAACAAGCAACCTTCATTTCATTCACTAACTTCCATCACCAAAAATGTGAATGAATGACTAGTGATGTGATATGTGATGTGACATGTGGGCCCCACTTGATTCAAAATCTGAGTGGGCCCGCAACACATCCCGGGCTCGGGTTCGCTAATTCCGAATTAACGAATTTTCCGTTGCGACGTAATTAAATAAAATTTAATTAAATAATTATGCCTAGCAAAATTACTATTCACGTCGCTAGCGAATTAATTCTAAATTAACTCGTTCGCCCAAATTAAAATCTAATTTTAATTCCGTGTCGAAATCTAATTTCGTTTAATATATCGAATATATTATTTTATTGATTAATTCCAAATTAATCGTTCTCTCTCTTTAAATAGAATTTTATTCCAGATAAAATCTCTCCGCAATTAATCCTAGATTAATTTTCTCTCTCTTATAATTAATCCCAGATTAATTATGTGCGAGTCATACGTCATCGGTGAATCTTCGGGAAGCGACCCATGAGATCCTTGGATATGTTGGCAGTAAATCCGGTCATCGGAGTATCCGAATACGTGCGTACCTAGTACCACGTTCTTACCGATTTACAAGACATGGTTGGCTTCTAGCAAAGCACTGTGCCTTCCCAATTCTCCAGAAATATTCTTTTAAGGAATATGTAATCTGTATCAGGCGTAGTATACGTAGTATTGCGTATTACGATCCAGTATCAGATGTCACATGCTAGGCCTGGGGCAGGAATTGTGTCTGCCCCGTACGAAACATATATCAGATCTCTGGTAACTAGTCTCTATAATCAGATAATCATGACCTTGTCATATTATCTCGATAGCTGCAGCATACAAGAGTACCAGTTCCGTATCCTGCGTGATCATCATCTCCATATGACTAAAGTGATACTTACATCTTGACATCACACACAATACACCACGATTCTCAATATACCCAGAAGATGCGTACACAGAACCTGTTAAAGCCCCAGATGACCAAAACTAAAGTCTATTGATTGTCGCAAGTATTAGCGATGTAAGTCTCAGGTTAAGATCAAATACATCTACCATGATTCGGACTTCCATAGACACATAGTCATACTACCAATGGAATTCTGAGGGGTTTATCCAGAGCGAAACTGTTTCCGTACCATCGGCAAACACAACCTCCTATCACACTTGCATAAGTATCCAATACTTAAATATATGAGAACTATGTCGTTATGCTCCCACAACGTGCACCAGTGCAATACTAGTCTATTCCGCATTATCGATGTCCAATCTCGATAATACTACGACTAGGGATATTTTAATGATTAAACCTTAATGGATTAATACCGTCTCATATCTTATTAATCCAGAACTAATCATATGGACTTTTATCATTTATATATCTCGGTAATCTAATTACAAATGATAAAAGAGCAATTTCCTTTGTCACATAGTTGATTTGTACAATAACACCATGTTCTGTACAAATAGTGATCCTATGGGTCATAATTGTCCAACAATCTCCCACTTGGCCTATAGCCAATCACTCGAAGTGTCCTACACTTGAACTATGTACGGGTCGCTCAAACTTCTGCTGAGAAACTGCTTTCGTCAGCGAATTTACAAGGTTATCATCTGATGCGATTTATTCGATCATCACATCGCCACGATGTATGATCCGACGAATCAGATGAAACAGTTGAAGTACATACTTGGATCGTTGATGAGACCATTAATTCTTTAGCCTGTGTTGTAGCCTAGCTCAGCTGCTAACGAAACTACTCCTAATCCAATTAGGATTATAACCCTTATTACGACTTATAGTCGTTTTTGTCGGTTTGGAAACTTGCAGCAGTGAACCCAGTCACTTCAAGTTCTACTTCTCCATAGTTTAAGAAATCATCCTTAGTTCATCTAAGATACTTAAGGATGTTCTTAACATCAATCCAGTGACTATCACTTGGATTGGCCTGATTGTGACTCCATATGCTTAAAGCATATGAGACACCAGGTCGCGTACATATTTTTCAATGTACGAGTTCTCGGAGAGTGCCAACAACTTTTAGATCTATCCCAGTAGATCCTTATTCCTAGAATACAAGTTGTCTCTCCCAAGTAGTCTACGGAGAATTTTTCATGAAAGCCAAGATTTCACCGATTGTATTATGGGAATATCATTTCCAAGAAATGATATATCATCATTATTTAGGACAATCACTGTCAGTACGCTCCTACTAACCTCCTTATATACACAAGAATCATTTTCGTTTTGAATTAAATCATATACCATTATGATTACATCAAAATGATAGTTCCAAGAACGCAATGCTTGCTTCAATCCATAAATGGATTGAATTAACTTGCAAACCTTGTTTGCTCGTTTTGGTACGACAAAACCGTCAGGATGTTATAAACATCCTCCAAAAGGTTTCCTTTTAAGGAAATCGATTTTGACGTTCCGCTGCCATATTTCATAAATGAAACATGCAGCATTAGCAAGCATTATCCAAATGGATTTGACCATGACAACGAGTAAAAGGTTTCGTCGTAATCGACACAATGTTGATAATGATACCTTTTCGCTACAAGCCTAGCTTTGTACGCTGATATGTTGCCATCCATGTATGTCTTCCTTGAAGACTCATATAGTACCAATAGGCACAATGCCTTTCGGTACATCATCCAGTGTCTAAAATTGGTTGGTATATATGGAATCCATTTCGGACTTCATGGCACTTTGCCATGAAATGAGTCAATACCTTGTATCACTTCCTCATACGTAGCCGGTTCGTGTTCCTCAATAAGATTGACATCTTTACGAGGTGAGATCAGAAACTCATACTCCCAGGTTGTTTTCTGACTCTCTCCGACTTACGCGGTTTTTGTGTATTCGAAGATTGTGGTACAGTTTCATCCCTGATGAACTGTTTGTGTTCCGTTGAGGAATTAGTGCCTGGAACAGTATTACTCCGATTTTCATCGAGTTTTACTTCCTCTCACTTACCACTGCATATAGGTATTCCTCTTAGGAAAACCGCATGGCGAGCAACAATTACATTGTTCTCATGTGAGTTGTATAAGTACTATACTTTGGTTACCCTAGGATAACCTACAAATTAGGCATTTATCCGATTTGGGTTCTAGTTTGGTATCATCCAAACATATGCCTAGCATTCCCAAATCTTCAGGAATGAGAAAACCCGGTTTCTTTCATGTTCATATCTAATATGAAGTATATCAAACAGATTTTCATGGAACCTTATTCAAAATAAGTATTGCACTGTTTAATGCGTATCCCTTGAAGGAAAATGGTAGCTCAGAGCGACTCATAATTAACCTTACCATGTCCAACAAGGTTCGGTTTCTATGTTCGGACACACCGTCAAATTGAGGTGTTCCGTGAAGAGTCCACATTGAAAGAATACTATACTCTTTCAAATAGTCGAGAAACTCATTTCTTAAGTATTTTCATCATGGTCCAATCGTGATGTTTTAATACTCTTGCCGGTCTGTTTTTATACTTCGTGTCGAAACTCTTTGAATTTATCAAAAGTTTCCGATTTATGTTTCACAAGAAACACATAACCATAACGCGATGCCACATCCGTAAAGGTTACAGAGTATTTATATCCACCTCTAGCCTAGCTAGACATGGGCCCACTTACGTCACTATGAACGAGGGCTAACAGATCAGTGGCACTAGTACTTTTACCAAGTAAAAGGTGTTTTAGGCACTTTGCCTAATAAACTAGATCCGTAGACATCATTTGAATAGAATCAAATCCGTCCTAGTATCCACTCTTCGAAAGTGTGGATATACGAGTCTTGTTAATGTGTCCCAGACAACAATGTCACAAATAAGTCTCATCTGATTAATTCAGTTTGAGCTATTTGTTTGTCATATTAAACGTTTGAGATTCATTTATATTCAAAATATAAATACTGTTATTCACATCTAATGTGTTTATCTCAATATCATCTTTATAAAATAAAACACTTAGTGTTCTAGAATATAAAGGTATACCCACAACGAGTTAAACTTAGATATAAAGATAATGTTTCTAGTCAAACTAGGTACATTACAACAGTTTCCTAATTTAAGTACATACCCAAAGGGTAATTCCTAAACTTAGGTTTCTACGGTTAAAACAGCGACTGTTGTCCCGTTTCCGACTCGCAGGTTGATCTCAACTGAAGTCAGTATCCTGCTAATCAGCAGATTCTGCACATCAGTACATATTTTATGTACCACATCTAGTATCAAAAATCTAATTTTGAAACTAATTGTGAACATGTTTATGACAAACATACTTGAAGTCGGAGCCTTGCCCGTCTTCTCTTCCTTCATGTATACCTTGTCTATACGGCAGTCACGCTTCAGTGACCCCGTTTGCCACAGTTTAGGCAGACATCTTGGGATATGTCATTTTGTCTTCCTAGAAGACTATGACGATTTTGTCTTTTGCCCCTTTTAAAAGCTCTGGCTCCGCTTTCTAGAGCATAGCCATCAACTCTCCAAGATTTTACACTTGGTTCATAATGAACCTGCCCCAGCTTTCGGGTAGAGACTATAAGATCAAATCTTTGGTAGTCTCGACCACGTAGGTAATGCCCAGCTAACCTAGATGATCGATGTCAGCAATCATCTGCGACACCTAGTTCTTGACAGATGTACCCTCTGATAAACGCGAGCGAAAAATCATCTTTTACAATTTGTACTTCTAAAATCTAAGAATAGATATATGAAGATCTTCAATTTCATCATCATGGTACAAGGATCTAATCCTTAATTCTGACGACGGAATTAAAGAGTCATTGCAGTAAGCATAAAGGATTGGGCACTAAAGTTATCATCACCATGAGTCTTCTAAAACTCATGCTCCACTATTTGCTCAATTCCGGGCTCAGGCCCGAGATGTTTCTCTATCAAATAGAATAACTTCTCAGTTCCCATGACTATTCTGAGGTTTTATTCCCAATCTGAAAATTAAAGCCGTTTAAAGACATTTTCACCCAGGATTATGTTCTAAACGCTAATCTTTCAGTTATCTTGATTCCAATAGTCCAACTATCCAATCAACGATTTCGGGTACTATTGAATATAGTGATTACTATGGTCTAACTATATAATCAACTATAATTTGATTGGTTAAATTCAAATATATTGATTACTATAATCCAATTATATAATCAACTATAAATTGAAGTAGTTTGAATACAGTCCAACTGTTTAATTTAAAACAACAATTAAATATTAGTTCAACTAATATATTATATAATGACGAAAAATGAATTGAGCGCGTATTGGCAAGTATCTAAACGAAATTGCAAATTTAATACTTGCCTCCCACTATTTTTCGACGAGCCTCTAACCCTCTATGGAGTACTCGGGAAACCTAGTTAACTAGTGGGCTAGGATCCCGTTAAATAACACACTGACCGGCGTAAACACACACGTATAACGCAAGCGCACGTATCGTTCAAGTAGTATAAAAATATCGATCCCACGAGGACTTAATTCCTACTGTTGTTATTAATTATTGAATCTATTTATTTACAAATATCTAATTAAAGGGAGAATAGAATTGATTGCTTGATTGATTTGGTTGATTGAAGATTTTACAAAATAATAAATAAAAAGATAAAAGAAAATACTAAGGAAAATAAAAGATAAAAAGATATAAGGTTGTGAATTCTTTTAATATCATTTAAAAGATGAAGTGATTATTTTATGTTTGTGTAATAAATCAGTTCATTAACCTGGAACACTAAATTATGTAAAAGCCTCTTCCGATGGTCAACTACAAATACCCAGTATAACCCAATTGAACCATATTCCTATGTCAACCACATTACCTGGATTCATTAAGTCTAAGTTCCAATTATGGCTACCCCCGCCCGACAGGTATATTCCTATCCTGTAAGGAAATCTATTAAAGGGTTATCTATCCTCAAGGAAGATCGTGGGCTATTAAGTCTAAGGCTGAAACCTAAAATCCCTATGTCTAGTTCATTTTAGATTTACCATATCAATCTTATTGGTGATCAAACAACAAGAAGCATTAAGCTTAAGACTTAATAAATAAACTTTTAAATTACCCAATTATAAAATAATCCCTTATAAACCGGTGATATTAAAAGTCGTCACAACCTCTAATTAACTAACACATAATTAGGACTAGTAAAAACATAAAAGACATAAAGTAAAAATGCTGAAAAGTAAATTACAATAAAATAAAATGCTAAGGTAAAAGGAATTACTTTTACTACTACTAATTTAGATATCTCCCATAAAATAATATATAAACTTGTGATAATATTACCAACCGACCATTCTGGCGGTATCCTGATTAAGTCAAATTAAGTCCAACCAGCCATTAAGGCGGAACCAAAAATAAATTTACCAACCGACCAGTCTGGCGGTATCCGTGATTAGTCAGGTTTAAACCAGATTAAAATTAATTACCAACCGACCAATATAGCGGTATTCCTTATTAAGTCAATATTTTAAATAGTGAATATATTATTTTTAAGGGAGATTAATCTAAATAGCAATAGTAGAAGAATTACCTTTCACCCTAGCTGAAAAAGTTACTTCTTCAACATGGTGAATAGTAAAAACTGTAAAAAGTAAAAAGTAAAAATTAAATTACTATTATTACAAAAAGTAATTAAAATAAATTACAAAACTAAAATTAAAAAGTAAAAAAAATAAAAATTCTAGAGAGAGAAACTCTCTCTAGAGAGAGAAATCAAGAGAGAGAAAAGGTATATGAAATATGAAAATTCGCGGCCTATTTATAGCACAACAAAATTCACTGTTTGGGAACTGTGAGCGCGCGTCGCGACGCTAAGGAGTTGCGCGTCGCGACGCTCAAATGTCGACGTGGCACAATGAGACGGCGACACGTAGCAAGGCGGCTGACTATTCACGTGACACGTGTCAAGGCGGCTAATTCTCAATTATTGTGATGACGTCATTGATGACGTGGCGATGACGTGGCGATGACGTGGCGATGACGTGGCGAGGCGGCTGACTGTTGACTTGTCGGCACAATAGGATTGCGACACGTCGACACGTGTCATGCTCTGAATGGCGGAGGCTGACGTGGCAAGTTGACTCGGTTGACCTGCTGACGTGGCTGATGATGTGGCACGACACGTGGCAAGGTTGACTTGTTGACCGCTGATATGGCTGATGACGAGGCGACACGTGTCAAGTCAGAGTGTCGGCAGCATATGATGTTGACACGTGGCACGGCGCACGTTAGCAGATCGGATGTGATGGTGACACGTGGCACGACGCATTTTAGCAAAGTCAAACTTTTCAAATTGTTGACCCGTTGACCATGGCGCATTTTAGCAGAACCGGCACACGCTGGACGTCGCGGCGCACAGTGCTTCAGCGTCGCGACGCAAAGAAGACCAAAATATCCCTGTTGACGCATTTTTGTCCGGTTTTGCCCCAAATTGCCTCTAGTGCTGTCCAAACTTTATTTATCTGCAAAATAACAATAAAACATATCAAAACGTTCATAAAACTCAAGAAACTATACAAAATATTAAGTTAAATGAGTGGGAAATAGTGATATAAATCCACCACTCACACACCCCCAAACCTAACATTTTGCTAGTCCTCGAGCAAAATACAAAATAAAATAACATAACAAAATTTAACTAAGCCACTTTCGTAGGGATCACGGTTGCATTTAGCATATGCAACAAGCCTTTAAACCCCTAGGTGTCCCTAGTGGACGAGTTGTAGTCTCGTGAGGGTTTACAGCAATGATACCCACAAACATTTTACAAAAGTAAAAATGTATTAAAACTAATGCACACAAAAGCAAAAAGACAAGCGAAAAGAGAATAAAGAAAGAAAGTGACTAATCAGGTGAAAAATCTACTCCAAGTTACTAGTTGTTTTGTTTCTTTCTAAATTACCGAATAAGTAAATTCTCCGATTGTTTTTACCATTCTCCATATACACAGCCAACAAAATATTAATCATTTCATTTTTGCCCACAACAGTCATAAGTGCAGTTGATAAGAGAGTAATATTTTTGTCCTAAAGTTCTATCAGATTTCACACCTTTTTTTGTAGCAATGGAATAATTTTTCTGATTTTTCTGTTTTTTTCTTTGATTTTTTCTCTATTTTTTATTTTTATACAATACCTTCCGTCTATGTAGCGAGCTTTGGGTCGGTGGCTCCCAAACCAGTTGGCTTTAGGGCACCAGGTGTTAAGACACCCCTACGAACTTAATTACTCAGACTTCAGATATATATATTTATTTTTGCAGCATCTTCGATCCATGTAGCGAGCTTTGGGCCAATGACTCCAAACCAGTTGGTTTTAGGGCACTAGGTATTAAAATACCCTTACAGACTTAATAACTCGGATCTCGGACGTTTTTTTTTTTTTTTTTTTTTTTTTTTTTTTTTTTTTTTTTTACTCCATCACTATTTAGAGATGCTTCCTCCAATTAAACTATAGCACTGAATATTACAAACTTTTCAATTTTAGCTCATGTCCGTATGTTTCCATGTAAGTTCATAATACCTGTCAACTGAACATATGAAGATCCATTTTAGTCAGTGTTAAGGAGAATTCACAAATTAAATAATTCAAAATGAAATAAACAAAAATTAACTTATTTCGAAATAGGTTTGAGATACGTCTCAGGAGCGGAAATTCCTTACTCGGCTACCTCTTTTACCAATTTCATCTTTTTTAGTCAAAATAAGAACACAAAATGCAAAATATTTTTGTAATTTTTGAAAATTTTCAATTTTTTTGTATTTTTTGAAAATTTTGGACTAAAAATAAAAACAACATACAACTAAAAAAACAGATATTAATCAACTAATTCCCTCCCCCAAACCTAAATGAGACATTGTCCCCAATGTCTTAAAAAGTAGAAGAAGAGTGTAGAAATCATACCTGATCAGCTGAAATTTTACAGGAAAAATTACCTTTTAAGATTTATGCCCAAATTACGGTTCTTACCATAATTGCTATTTGACCATTTTTCATTAAAATTTTGGCAGATTCACCTTTAAAAACTCAAACTTTCCCCAAAATTCACCCTAAAAAATTATCACCAATCAAATCCCAACTTTGGTATTTTTCAGAAAAATTCGACAGAATCTCCCCTGAATTTTTGATTATCCAACAAACCTAAATCTATCAAATGCCACACCAAACTCCAAATATCAAACTCAAACTCAATTTCTTCCGCCCCCAATTACTACGAATCAAATTCAACCATCCAACACTTCGTAATTCAAAATTCACAACCAACCACACATTCAATTTTTCAATTTACCCAATTACCAAATCAATTTTTTTTTTTTTTTTTCAAATCATTACCGTATTTTAGTTTCTTCTGATTCAGCAATTGGTTCGGTTGCTTGGTTGTTTTGGGCGTGGTTGTTCTTGGTTTTGGGGGTGATGGGTCTGTTTTGGAGTATTTTGGCTTGCGGAGGTCGGCTATGGCAGTCACGGCAAGACACGGCAGTGGGCTCGGCTTGGTGTGGTGATGAAGGTCGGCTTTGATCCTGACAGAATGGCTTGGCAGTGGTTCGGTCGGCAGTGGTGATGGGTTGACTTTGTCGGTTTTTTTTTTTTTTGGCGGTTGGGTTGAGATCCGGCAATGGTGCGACTGTGTGTGGTTTGGTTCAGGCGAGACAGTGGCGATTGGGTAGTCTCGGTTTGGTCTCGGTGATTAGATCTCGGCGATGGCTCTCGGTGTTGAGTGTTTCGTGGTGGATGGGTTGGTTTTGATGGTGAAGGACTCGGCTATGGGGTTGCCGATTTCTGGTAGTTCTCGGCTGTGGTTCTCGATGGGTTGGCTTGCGGTGGTCGAGGGTGATGATTCTTGGTGATGTGGGTGCGGTTGGTGGGTCGTGGTGATGGTCTGGTTTCGGTTGGATTTGGCTGCTGGGTTGAGAGAAAATGGTGAGATCTGTGGGAAGGAGGAGTGATCTGTGCGTGGTGGCCACTGGTTATGTTCTGTTTTTGAAGCGTCGCGACGCTGATTTTTTTTTTTTTTTTTTTTTTTTTTTTTTTTTTTTTTGGCAAAATCATGTCTTGCAACTGATAAATCCATAGGGACGCCTCTCAAGAGATGACTCCTTACTCGGCCGTCTCTCTCTCTGGATTGACTTTGTATCTTCGTGATTTTGTCAAATTTTTATTTTGAAAATCCCGCTTGCACTGCCTTTCTTGTTCTGAAAAATTCCGTTTTTATTTTTCCTGCAAAACTAACACACAAAATTAAAAAGTTCACACAAAATATGAAAAATAAATTACAACAAATTGCATGGGTTGCCTCCCTGCTAGCGCTAAATTTTTCGTCTTCAGCCAGACGTGACTGAAATTTATCTGTTAAGGAGGTTTCAGTGTCGTTTTGGATGTCCTATCAAAGACAATCCCGTGAGCGTTGCTTTTGAAGGGTCTCTTCCAACGGTAAAGTGGTAAAAGAATTTTGTCATCTTTAATTGCTTGTGCCACCTTTTAATCTTTGTCGCTCCAATAGTTCCTGCAAAGAAAGAAATAAATTAGGAGGTCTCGTATGGTGTTTGACTTGGAATGGAAATTCCATTCTGTCAAGCTTCTGGGTGATATCTTTGATTTGTACTCCCCAATACAGCGATGTTTTTCCTGAATGCTCTGGATCTTTATTAAGTTCTGACAGTTGCTCCTCTATTTGCTCTGTTTCTAGCTCCACCTGAGGATGAAAAGATGAGTCAGACATTAGGTCTTCATCCTCTGATTCAGGTGAATTGATTGGCTCAAGTTGATCTTCTTCAAACATTTGTGCAAAACATTCTCCAAGATCTTCATTTTGAGGATACAGAATTCCATCCTCAATTTTTGATGCAGTTGGTAGAAATATTTCAGCTTCATCCTCGTCAGAATCTGAATAATAGAAATCAAATCGAGACTTTGCCGGTTCAAGTTCCTGAACTGATATATCTGGTTGTTGATACTTCAGCCTCTCTCATCATTTGAGTCTCATTGTGTGTCATTGTGAAATGATTGGTACTTGAAGGCTTCATCAGTGTCATCTGAGAATGGTTCTTGAGGTATATAGTTCTGGTTTTCTGTTAATTGTCTGATCTGATCTGTCATTCTCTGTATGGATTCTGTTTGACTCTGAAATTGTGCATCAAATCGAGCTGTCTGTTCTTTGAACATGTGAATCAATTGATCTTCCTCTAATGGTTCTGGTTGTTGGTAAGGATCGAAGGAAGATGGTGGATAAGATGAAAAATGTGGTTCTGTGAAATGTGATGGCTCGTCATACCATGAAGGATCTTGATAGTTCTGCCACCCTGAATGGTAGTTGTATTCGCAATAATCGCTTGGGTGGTCACCATTACATATGTCACATATCCACATTGAATTCTGTTGAGCAAATGTAGGGTTGCTTGGTTCTGGTATCCAGTGATAATTGTTGGGCTCAACAACAGGCCAGAAAACCGGACTGTTGCTCCCAGATGTTGGGTGTATCTTCTTGTAAAGCACGTAATCTTTCAATCTCCCAGTAATGTTCCATTTTTAAGTCACCTGAAATCAAAAAAGAAATAAAAATTACAGATAAAAATAAAAAAAATTAGATACAAGTAAATTAGATAGCTTCAAAATTAACAACTCAAGAAATATAAGTCCCCGGCAACGGCGCCAAAAACTTGACCGGCGTAAACCACACGTATAACGCAAGCGCACGTATCGTTCAAGTAGTATAAAAATATCGATCCCACGAGGACTTAATTCCTACTGTTGTTATTAATTATTGAATCTATTTATTTACAATATATAATTAAAGGGAGAATAGAATTGATTGCTTGATTGATTTGGTTGATTGAAGATTTTACAAAAATAAATAAATAAAAAGATAAAAAAATACTAAGGAAATAAAAGATAAAAAGATATAAGGTTGTGAATTCTTTTAATATCATTTAAAAGATGAAGTGATTATTTTATGTTTGTGTAATAAATCAGTTCATTAACCTGGAACACTAAATTATGTAAAAGCCTCTTCCGATGGTCAACTACAATACCCAGTATAACCCAATTGAACCATATTCCTATGTCAACCACATTACCTGGATTCATTAAGTCTAAGTTCCAATTATGGCTACCCCCGCCCGACAGGTATATTCCTATCCTGTAAGGAAATCTATTAAAGGGTTATCTATCCTCAAGGAAGATCGTGGGCTATTAAGTCTAAGGCTGAAACCTAAAATCCCTATGTCTAGTTCATTTTAGATTTACCATATCAATCTTATTGGTGATCAAACAACAAGAAGCATTAAGCTTAAGACTTAATAAATAAACTTTAAATTACCCAATTATAAAATAATCCCTTATAAACCGGTGATATTAAAAGTCGTCACAACCTCTAATTAACTAACACATAATTAGGACTAGTAAAAACATAAAAGACATAAAGTAAAAATGCTGAAAAGTAAATTACAATAAAATAAAATGCTAAGGTAAAAGGAATTACTTTTACTACTACTATAATTTAGATATCTCCCATAAAATAATATATAAACTTGTGATAATATTACCAACCGACCATTCTGGCGGTATCCTGATTAAGTCAAATTAAGTCCAACCAGCCATTAAGGCGGAACCAAAAATAAATTTACCAACCGACCAGTCTGGCGGTATCCGTGATTAGTCAGGTTTAAACCAGATTAAAATTAAATTACCAACCGACCAATATAGCGGTATTCCTTATTAAGTCAATATTTTAAATAGTGAATATATTATTTTTAGGGAGATTAATCTAAATAGCAATAGTAGAAGAATTACCTTTCACCCTAGCTGAAAAAGTTACTTCAACATGGTGAATAGTAAAAACTGTAAAAAGTAAAAAGTAAAAATTAAATTACTATTATTACAAAAAGTAATTAAAATAAATTACAAAACTAAAAATTAAAAAGTAAAAAAAAATAAAAATTCTAGAGAGAGAAACTCTCTCTAGAGAGAGAAATCAAGAGAGAGAAAAGGTATATGAAATATGAAAATTCGCGGCCTATTTATAGCAACACAAAATTCACTGTTTGGGAACTGTGAGCGCGTCGCGACGCTAAGGAGTTGCGCGTCGCGACGCTCAAATGTCGACGTGGCACAATGAGACGGCGACACGTAGCAAGGCGGCTGACTATTCACGTGACACGTGTCAAGGCGGCTAATTCTCAATTATTGTGATGACGTCATTGATGACGTGGCGATGACGTGGCGATGACGTGGCGTGACGTGGCGAGGCGGCTGACTGTTGACTTGTCGGCACAATAGGATTGCGACACGTGTCGACACGTGTCATGCTCTGAATGGCGGAGGCTGACGTGGCAAGTTGACTCGGTTGACCTGTTGACGTGGCTGATGATGTGGCACGACACGTGGCAAGGTTGACTTGTTGACCGCTGATATGGCTGATGACGAGGCGACACGTGTCAAGTCAGAGTGTCGGCAGCATATGATGTTGACACGTGGCACGGCGCACGTTAGCAGATCGGATGTGATGGTGACACGTGGCACGGCGCATTTTAGCAAAGTCAAACTTTTCAAATTGTTGACCCGTTGACCATGGCGCATTTTAGCAGAACCGGCACACGCTGGACGTCGCGGCGCGCAGTGCTTCAGCGTCGCGACGCGAAGAAGACCAAAATATCCCTGTTGACGCATTTTTGTCCGGTTTTGCCCCAAATTGCCTCTAGTGCTGTCCAAACTTTATTTATCTGCAAAATAACAATAAAACATATCAAAACGTTCATAAAACTCAAGAAACTATACAAAATATTAAGTTAAATGAGTGGGAAATAGTGATATAAATACCACTCATCACACACAACCTTGACTTTGGCCAACAAGCTGTATGATATTTAACTAGGTAGATCTCTAAGATCAATTGGATCTCATCCAATTCCTAGATCCAGTAGGTGGACATCCAAGTCCGAAACATATATCTAATATATGCCAATATATCTGATATATTCCCTAACTTTTTTCCTCTGAATCAACTAAGCTTTGGCTTTGGCACAACAAGCTTAATGATTCCTGTTAAGCGGGACCCATTGACCTTGGAGAGCTTCGTAATCGATGTCGATGGACAAGAAGTGATCTTGACTTTGGCCAACAAATCACAACTTGGACAAGACATGCGATATGGAACAAAGCCTTCATGATTCAAACACATCTGAGATGGACAAAGGTCTTGTTTTGGCCAACAAACCAGTGCCAATCTTGGATCTTGAGAATGAATCATTCAATGGAAGGAAAACGCTTAATATTTCTTGAGGGTTTTTTCGCGTAATTGGCAACCAATTAATTATCTTTGATTAGGTCTCATCATTCACCCTTAAACATGCATTCTAAAAGCATAATAAGGCGCGATAAATAAATTAATAATGATATGCGGATGGAGATCTCACAAATTGTTCCTAGAACAAATCTCTCACTTTCCTCTCTCCCGCTGGCACTATTCTTACTTCTACCCAATTACATAACACTTCTAAGGAAACCTCATATACATTGAGGGGAATAGGTGAGAAGAGAAATACAAAGAATCAAGAGGTAATAGGCTGGACACGCATGTCCAATTTAATAAATTCTAAATTTATTACAACAATTTCCAAAATTGTCCTCACCCATCTAATATCCATCCGATATACATTATTCATACATCACATCCATGTATTCACACAAAGCATGTTATCAATCAATCTATTCCAATTAATTAATCTTTGATTAATGACCATCCAATGTTCAAACAACGATTTGATTTGCGCGAGTCCAACTCGTTTAAGAATAAGTACTCAAAGTACGAATTCTTGAATTATATCAATCTACAATATTAAATCCAATTTAATTTGTATTCAATACTAATTCTTTATTTAATTCCAAATTAAATAATTACACTTTATTAATAAGCCTTTGCGACCTAAATTCTAAATCTAATCTTAACGGGGCTCAAAGCCCAATTAACATCCAATGTCAATTTAATTAAAGTCCAATGGGCTTTCAATTAATTTATAAGGCATGGACTTTGGCAACCAAAGCCCAATAAGGAATCACCCTTTGCCACAAAATTAATTTTGGCCCATTAGGCCCAATTAAATTTTTAAAGGCCCAAATATCATATTTGGACTTTATGGAAATGGTTTTAGGCCCAATTGGATCCAACCAATTATCCTAAACCAAACTTGGCCCAACCAAGCCCATTAAGCCCAAATACAACATTTTTAGCCCAATTCCAAATTAAGCCCAATTAATTAAATTCTAATATTCCAAATTTCACAATTTAGTTAATTAAAGTGTATTTGCCATAATTAATTAGTTAAATTAATATTTCCAAAACACCAATTACACTAATTAATCATGCTTTAACTAATCAACTTATGTCCAACACAAATTGAAGCAAAATCAATCCAACATGCTCACCAAGGCTCGCAGCAATTCAAGGGATTTTATATCCGATTTTGATTTCAATCCAATTAAATCACAAATCAATATATCCTAACATTTTAAACACATCCAATGGCTTAAAATTCAAAAATCACCAAGAGCTAGGGTTCCAAGTCATTCGGCCAAGCATAAGGAATTTGGGAAATTTTTTATCCAATTCAATTTCTCAATTCCTAAGATGCAACAATCTAGTTTAACATCATCCAAGCTCAACCAAAACCTCAATTTGAAGAAATCATGCATAAATCATAAAATCCCCAAATTAAAGTCTATAAACCCTAAGTCAATTTCATGCTCAATTATGGCTCTAATACCATTGTAGGGTTTTCTAGGTCAAACCAAGATCAAATTAAGCAAGAAATCATGTGAATACAACAAAGTAAGAATGCGGAAAATACTCACTTTGATCGGATTTTGGATGAGTTGAACACAAAAATTTTCCTCCTTGATGAATTCGGCCAAGCCCCTTTGAAGTAGGTCTTCAAGCTCCAAGCTTTGTGAATGAGATTCTTGAGTTCCAAACTCATGGGAAAGGTTTCCCTATCATCTTTGAATGGCTCCTTTAAGTGCTAGCTTTGGAAATTTTGCTACAAAATTTCCTTGTTCTTCCTAGTGACTCTCGACCAAAGGGAAAAATTGAGAGAAAATTGGCTCAAAGCCGTGAGTGAGAGAGAGAGGTGAGATCAAGTGTGTTGGTTGTTTTTTGATTTCAAAAATCAAAAGTAAAAGATAAACCAAAGTTGGTATATGTCCATCACCTTTTCACATTGTGTGAATAACAAGCAACCTTCATTTCATTCACTAACTTCCATCACCAAAAAGGTGAATGAATGACTAGTGATGTGATATGTGATGTGACATGTGGGCCCCACTTGATTCAAAATCCGAGTGGGCCCGCAACACATCCCGGGCTCAGGTTCGCTCATTCTGAATTAACGAATTTTCCGTTGCGACGTAATTAAATAAAATTTAATTAAATAATTATGTATAGCAAAATTACTATTTATGTCGCTAGTGAATTAATTCTAAATTAACTCGTTCGCCCGAATTAAAATCTAATTTTAATTATGTGTCGAAATCTAATTTCGTTTAATATATCGAATATATTATTTTATTGATTAATTCCAAATTAATCATTCTCTCTCTTTAAATAGAATTTTATCCCAGATAAAATCTCTCCGCAATTAATCCTAGATTAATTTTCTCTATCTTATAATTAATCCCAGATTAATTAGGTGCGACTCATACGTCATCGGTGAATCTTCGGGAAGCGACCCATGAGATCCTTGGATATGTTGGTAGTAAATCCGGTCATCGGAGTATCCGAATACGTGCGTACCTAGTACCACGTTCTTACCGATTTACAAGACATGGTTGGCTTATAGCAAAGAACCGTGCCTTACCAATTCTCCAGAAATATTCTTTTAAGGAATATGTAATCTGTATCAGGTGTAACATACATAGTATTGCGTATTACGATCCAATATCAGATGTCACATGCTAGGCCTGGGGCTGGAATTTTGTCTGCCCCGTACGAAGCATATATCGGATCTCTGGTAACTAGTCTCTATAATCGGATAATCATGACCTTGTCATATTATCCCGATAGCTGCAGCATACAAGTGTACCAGTTCCGTATCCTGCGTGATCATCATCTCCATATGACTGAAGTGATACTTCCATCTTGACATCACACCCAATACACTACGATTCTCAATATACCCAGAAGAGGCGTACACAGAACTTGTTAAAGCCCCGGACGACCAAAACCAAAGTATATTGATTGTCGCAATTATTAGCGATGTAAGTCTCAGGTTAAGATCAAATACACCTACCTTGATTCGGACTTCCATAGACACATAGTCATACTACCAATGGAATTCTGAGGGGTCTATCCAGAACGAAGCTGTTTCCGTACCATCGGTAAACATAACCTCCTATCACACTTGCATTAGTATTCAATACTTAAATAGATGAGAAATATGTCGTTATGCTCCCACAATGCGCACAAGTGCAATACTAGTCTATTCCGCATTATCGATGTCCAATCTCGATAATACTACGACTAGGGATATTTTAATGATTAAACCTTAATGGATTGATATTGTCTCATATCTTATTAATCTGGAACTAATCATATGGACTTTTATCATTTATATATCTCGGTAATCCAATTACAAATGATAAAAGAGCAATTTCCTTTGTCACATAGTTAATTTGTACAACAACACAATGTTCTGTATAAATAGTGATGCTATGGGTCATAATTGTCCAACAGTAGTAAGGTATGAGTGTTCCATAGTAATTGGTTGCCAAGCCCAACAACTTTCAAACCAAACCTATACAACATGCAGACTTACCTCCAGAAACCACAATTGATATGCCTCTTATCGAAGAGCACATAGAGAATTTGAAGAAGCAACCATTAGATCAGAAAACACTCAACAATGGTCCACTCCTCCCTCAAATTGGTTCAAAATAAATGTGGATGCAGCTACCAATAGTGAGTGTGGAATATCATGTTGGACAATTATGACCCATAGCATCACTATTTGTACAGATCATGGTGTTGTTGTACAAATTAACTATGTAACAAAGGAGATTGCACTCTTATCATTTGTGATTAGATCACCTAGATGTATAAATGATGAGAGGTCCCTATGATTTGTTCCTGGACGGAGAATGATATGAGACAGTATCAGTCCACGAAGGATAAATCATTAAATATCCCTAGTCAGAGTATTATCGAGATTGGACATCGATAAATACGTAAAAGACTAGTATTACACTTGTGCACGTTTGTGAGGGCACAACAACATAGTTCTCATATATTTGGGTATATGATACTCATGCAAGTGTAATAGGAGGTTGTGTTTTACCGATGGTACGGGAAACAGCTTCGCTCTGGATAGACCCCGCGGAATCCCATTGGTAGTATGACTATGTGTCTATGGGAGTCTGCAATCAGGGTAGGTGTATTTGGTCTTAACCTGAGACTTGCACCGCTAATGCTTACAACAATCAATATACTTTAGTTGAGGTCGTCCAGGGCTTTAACAGGTTCTGTGTACGCCAATACTGGGTATATTGAGAATCGTAGAGTGTTGGGTGTGATGTTAAGACGGAAGTATCACTCCAGTCATATGGAGATGATGGTCACATAGGATACGGAACTTGTTCTCTTAAATGCTCGAGCTATCGGGATATTATGACACGGTCATGTATATCCGATTATAGAGACTAGTTACCAAATATCCGATATGTGCTTCGTACGGGGCAGACACAATTCCAGCCCTAGGCCTAGCACGTGAGCATCCGATGCTGGATCGAAATACGTAATACTACGGTATACTACGCTTGATATAGATCTAATATTCCTATAAGGATATTTCTGGAAAATTGGGTAGGCATGGCGCTTGGCTAGAAGCCAACCATGTTTTGTAAATCGGTATAAACGTAGTACGAGGTACTTACGTGTTCGGATAGTCCGACGACCGTATTTACTGCCAACATATCCGGGGATCTCATGGGTCGCTTCCCGAAGATTCACCGATGATGTATGACTCGCACTTTATTAATATGGGATTAATTAGAAGAGAGAGAAAATTAATCTGGGATTAATTACGGAGATATTTTATCTGGGATAAAATATTAATTAAAGAGAGAGAACGATTAATTTGGAATTAATCGATAAAATAATATATTTGATATATTATACGAAATTGGATTTCGACGCGAAATTAAAATTAGATTTTAATTCGGGCGAACAAATTAATTTAGAATTAATTTGTTAGCGACGTGAATAGTGATTTTGCTAGGCTTAATCGTTTAATTGCGTTGCGACGGAAAATTCGTTAATTTGGAATTAGCGAACCCGAGCCCGAGAGTGTTTGCGAGCGCATTCACATTTCGAATTCGAGTGCGGCACGCAAGTCACTTCAAGCGTCAAATCGCTAGTCACATCAAGCGTCAAATCACATGTCACTTTGAGTGATGTGACAATTTGATTGATTGATTTGATTGATTGATGTGGTAGTTGAAAAACATTAATTGCTTTTCACTTTTGACTTTTGCTTTTTGAAAATGAAAAAGTGGTAAATGGTTTAATTTAATTGAAGCATGATTTGGTTAAATTGATTGATTAAGTATGCTTGTATGTTGATTAATTGAAGTTATGCATGATCAATTTCATGAAATTGGATTGGATCCATTTTTCCCCAAATTTTTGGGCATGGCCGAAAATTGTAAGCCCTAATGTTTTGGCATAATTTTGTTTTTCGATCATTGGATGACTTAAAACAATTGGGTAATGTTAATTTGAAGTTCAATTAGATTGAATTTTGATTTGGAACAATTTTCCCTTTAAAAAGTTGGCTTGGCCGAATTCAATGTAACATGAAATTCATTGTGTTTTTTGATTTTAATTCATTGGATGAGTTGAATTGATTTGGGAAATGATGATTGTGGATTCAATTGGATTGAAACTGAATCGGATTGGAAAAACCCCTAATTGCCGAGACTTTAAGCATGTAAAATGGGTTTGATTTTGATTGAATTATGTTGGACACTATTTGATGTTAAAGTGCATGATTAATTATGCTAATTGATTTTTTAGAAATGTTAATTGGGTGATTAATTGTGTATTACACTTAAGTTAATTAATTATGGAATTTGGAATTTTATAAGTTAATTAATTGGGCTTGTTTTTGGAAATTGGGCCTTATAGGTTGTAATTGGGCTTTTCGGCTTGGTTGTACCAAGTAAGGTTTAGGCCAATTTGGTTGGATCCAATTGGGCCCAAAACCGCATCCAAAAGGTCCAATTATGACTTAATGGACCTTAATTATTTAATTGGGCCTAATGGGCCAAAATTAATTTAAAGGCTTATGGGGTAACTCCCGGATTGGATTTTGGTTATTCGGTTTGACCCGAGTTGACCAAAAGTCCACGCCTTATAGAAATTAATTAAAAGCCCATTGGACTTTAATTAAATAAACATTAGATGTTAATCGGGCTTTGAGACCCGTAACGATTGAATTTGGAATTTAAATCGAAAAAGTTAATTATTAAAGTGTAATATTTAATTTGGAATTAAATATTGAATTAGTATTAAATAAAAATTAAATTAGATTTAATTTTGTAGTTTAATTTAATTCAAGAATTTGTACTTTAAGTACTTATTCGCAAAACGAGTTTGACTCGAGCAAAAATCAAATCGTTGTTTGAACATTGGATGATCACTAATTATCAGATTAATTAATTGGATTAGATTGATTGATAACATGCTTGTGTGAATACATGGTTGGGATGCATGAATAATGTATATCGGATGGATATTAGTCGGGTGGGACAATTTTGGAAATTGTAATAAATTTGATTTATTAATTGGACCTGCGTGTCCAACCTTATCACCTATATTCTCATTGTATTTCTCTTCTCACCTATTCCCCTCAATGTAAATGAGGTTTCTTTAGAAGTGTAATGTAACGGGTAGAAGTAAATACATGTGCTAGCATGAGAGAGAAAATGAGAGATTTGATCTAGGATCAATGTAAAGTATCCATTCGCATATCATTATTATTTTATTTCATATGCGCTTTATTATGTGTTTAGAATGCATGTTTAAGGGTGTATGATGATGAGACCTTAACCAAGATAATAAATTGGTTGCCAATTTGCACGCGAAAAACCCTCGCTCAATATTAAACGTCTTTCCTTCCATTGAGTGATTCTCACTCAAGATCCGAGACGGCATTGGTTTGTTGGCCAAAGTCAAGGCTTTTGTCTGTCGAAGATGTGTTTGAATCATGAAGGCTTTGTTCCATATCAGTGTCTTGTCCAAGTTGTGGTTTGTTGGCCAAAGTCAAGACCACTTCTTGTCCATCGACATTGATTACGAAGCTTTCCATGGTCAATGGGTCGCGCTTGACTGGGATCACTAAGTTTGTTGTGCCAAAGCCAAGGCTTAGTTGATTCAGAGGAAAAAGGTTAGGTAATACATTGGATGTATTGACATATATAAGATATATGTTTCGGACTTGGATGTCCCCCTACCGGATCTAGGAATTGGATTGGATCCAATCGATCTTAGAGATCTACCTAGTTAATTATCATACAATTTGTTGGCCAAAGTCAAGATTGTGTGATATTTAACGGGATCCTAGCCCACTAAGAAACGCGATTTCCCAAGTACTCGACAGAGGGTTAGAGGCTCGCCGAAAAATAGTGGGAGGCAAGAATTGAATTTGCAATATTCGTTCAATTACTCGCTATACGCGCTCATACAAATTATTTCGTCGTTAGATTAAATGTTAGTTGGACTAATATTTAAATTGTTGTTTTAATAAACAGTTGGACTATATTATAGTTGATTATATAATTGGATTATAGTAATCAATATATTTGAATTAATTAATTTCAATTTACATTTGATTTTATAATTGGATTATAGTAATCAATGTAATTGAGGTTAATTAATTTAAATTATATTTGATTGTATAGTTGGACTATAATAATCAATATAATACATAGTACCACAAATCGCTGATTAAATAGTTGGACTATTAGAATCAAGATAAAATTGAAAGATTGACATTTAAAACATAATCCTGGGGAAAATATGTTTAAATGGTTTAATTTTCAAATTGGGAATAAAGTTTCAGGATGGTCCTGGAAAATAATAAGTTAGTTTATTTGATAAAATAACGTATTATGCCTAAAGCTCGGAGTTAAGCAAATAAGTGGAACATGATATTTGGAATATTCATGTAATGATAACTTTAGTGCTTAATCTATTATACTTGTCAAGTAGATTCCTTAATTTCTGAATCAGAACTAAGGATTAGATCCTTAAAGTATGATGATGAAATTGAAGGATTTTCATGGATCTATTTTAGATCTTTGAAATACTAAATTGCAATAAATAATTCTTGGAGAATTAATGACTATTCTCAAGCAGATAAAGTCAATGTTTGCAATAAGGCAAGTAGCGCAAGGCGCACCTTACTTCGATATTCTAGAAGGCCAAGGGTTGACCAAAGGCTTCTGGAGTGTTGAAACTGGCAAAGGCAAAATCATTATGATCTTCTGGGAAGATAAAAAGACATATCCCAAGAAGGAATTGAAGACGAGCAAGACTATGACTTCAAAAATGATTGTCATAATTATGTTCACAACTAGTATTAAAATTGTATTTTAGATACTTAGTGCGGTACATAAAATATATATATATTGATGTTCAGAATCTGTTTTGAACAGGATACTGACATCATTAGAGATTTATCTGCGAACTGGAAACGGGACGAAAGTCGCTGTTTTAACCGTAGATACCTAAGTTTAGGAACTACCCTCGGGTTTGTACCTAAATTAGGAAACTGTTATAATGTAACTAGTTTGACTAGATACATTATCTCTATATCAGTGTTTGACCCGCTGCGGGTGAACCTTTATATTCTAGAACACTAAAGTGTTTTATTATATAAAGATGACATTGAGATAAACACATTAGATGTGAATAACATAATTTATATTTTGAATATAAATAATATCTCAAATATATAACATGACAAATGATAAGCTCAAACTGATTTGATCAGAAGAAACTAATTGTGGCATAGTTGTCAGGGACACTATTAAACAAGAATCTTATATCCATACTTTTGAAGAGTGGGTACTAGGACTAATTTGATTCTAATGAAATAAAGTCTACGAATCTAGTTTATTGGGCAATGTGCCTAAAATACTATTTACTTGGTAAAAGTGTAAATGCCACCGATCTGTTAGCCCTAGTTCATAGTGAAGCAAGTGGGCCCATGTCTAGCTAGGCTAGATGTGGATATGAATATTTCGTGACCTTTACGGATGTGGCATCGCGTATAGTTATGTGTTTCTTTTGAAACACAAATCGGAAACTTTTAGAGTTTCGACACGAAATAGACGAACAGATCGGCTTAAGTATTAAACCGTCACGGTAAGACCGTAAGGGAAAATACTTAAGCAATAAGTTTCTAAAATACTTGAAAGAGTATAGTATTCTTTCAAAGAGGACTCCTCCCGGAACACGTCAGTTTGACGGTGTGTCCGAACAGAGTAACCGAATTTTGTTAGACATAATAAGGTTAATCACGAGTCGCTCTGAGCTACCATTTCCTTAAACGAATACGCTAAACAGTGCAAGAACTTATTTTGAATAAGGTTCCATAAATATCTGTTTGACAGATAACATATTAGATATGAATAGGGAAAGAAACCGGGTTTCACATTCCTGATGATTTGGGATGCTAGGCGTACGTTTGGTTGATACCAAAGAAGAACCCAAATTGGATAAGTGCCAAATGTAGGTTATCCAAGGGATACCATAAGTATTGTACTTACACACCTCAAATGAGAACAATTAGATTGTTGCTCACCATGCGATTTTCCTAAGAGGAATACTGATATGCAGTGGTAAGTGGGAGGATGGTATAACTCGATGAAAATCGGAGTAATACTGTTCAAGGCACCGAATCCTAATGGAACATAAATAGTTCATCAAGGATGAAACTATTACCATTAATCTTCGAATACATAAGAACCACGTATGTCGAAGAGAGTCAGAAGACAACCTGGGGTATAAGTTTCTGATCTAACCCCATAAAGATGTAAATCTTATTGAGGTATACCAACCGACTACGTATGAGGAAGTGATACAAGGTATCAACTCCCAATTATGGCAAAGTGCCATAAAGTTCGAAATGGATTCCATGTATATCAACAAGTTTGGATACTAGTTGATGTACCGCAAGGCATTGTGTCCATCGGTACTGCATATGTCTTCAAGGAAGACGAACATGGATGGCAACATACCAACGTATAAAGCTAGGCTTTTAGCGGAAAAGTATCGTTATCAACATTGTGTTGATTACAATTCAACCTTTTACCTATTGCCATGGTAAATCCCTTTGGATAATGCTTGTTATTCGATCCGTGATTGGATTGAAGCAAGCATTAGGTTCTTGGAACTATCGTTTTGATGTAATCATAATAGTTTATGATTTAATTCAAAACGAAAATGATTCTTATGTATATAAGAGGGTTAGTGGGAGCGCACTGACAGTGTCTGTCCTATAAAATAATGATAATATGTCATTTCTTGGAAATGATATTCCCATAAAATAACTATCGGCGAAAGCTTGGCTTTCGAAATTCTCTCCGAGAAACTGTACATTGAAAAATGTACATGACCTGGTGTCTCATAAGCTTTGAGCATATGGATTCGCAAACAGGCCAATCCGAGTGATAGTCACTGGATTGATGTTAAGAACATCCGTTAGTATCTTAGAGAACTAAGGATGCTGTCTTAGTCTATGGAGAATGAGAACTTGAAGTGACTGGGATCACTATAGCAAGTTTCCTATGACCGATAAAGATGACTAAAAGTCGCAAACGGTACTATACAGTTTGAATTACGGTACAGTGAGCTGAAAATCTTCCAAGCAAGATACTGTTACCAAATAAACAACAAATGCGGGTTAATTGCAGTAGCTGAGGCAGCAATAGAAGCCATCTGGGTCAATAACAAATCTAATTAGATTAGATATAGTTATGTTAGCAGCTGAGCTAGGCGTCAGCACAGGCTAAAGAATTAATGGTCTCATCAACGATCCAGATACATACTTCGATATTCATCTGATTCGTTCGGATCATACATCGTAGCGATGTGATGATCGAATAAATCGCATCAAGATGATATTCATGAAAATCCGCTGACTAAAGCATTTCTCAGCAATTTGAGCCAACCGTACATAGTTCGGGTGTCAGAGACTCGAGTGACTGGCTATAGGCCAAGTGGGAGATTGTTGGACAATTATGAGCCACAGCGTAACTATTTGTACAGATCATGGTGTTGTTGTACAAATTAACTATGTAACAAAAGAGATTTCACTCTTATCATTTGTGATTAGATCACCTAGATGTATAAATAATGAGAGGTCCCTATGATTTATTCCTGGACGAAGAATGATATGAGACAGTATCAGTTCACGAATGATAAATCATTAAATATCCCTAATCAGAGTATTATCGAGATTGGACATCGATAAATACGTAAAAGACTAGTATTACACTTGTGCACGTTTGTGAGGGCACAACATCATAGTTCTCATATATTTTGGTATATGATACTCATGCAAGTGTAATAGGAGGTTGTGTTTTACCGAAGGTACGGGAAACAGCTTCGCTCTGGATAGACCCCGCGGAATCCCATTGGTAGTATGACTATGTGTCTATGGGAGTCTGCAATCAGGGTAGGTGTATTTGGTCTTAACCTAAGTATATTGATTGTCGCAATTATTAGCGATGTAAGTCTCAGGTTAAGACCAAATACACCTACCTTGATTCGGACTTCCATAGACACATAGTCATACTACCAATGGAATTTTGAGGGGTCTATCCAGAGTGAAGCTGTTTCCGTACCATCGGCAAACATAACCTCCTATCACACTTGCATTAGTATTCAATACTTAAATATATGAGAACTATGCCGTTATGCTCCCACAAGCGCACAAGTGCAATACTAGTCTATTCCGCATTATCGATGTCCAATCTCGATAATACTACGACTAGGGATATTTTAATCATTAAACCTTAATGGATTGATATTGTCTCATATCTTATTAATCCGGAACTAATCATATGGACTTTTATCATTTATATATCTCGGTAATCCAATTACAAATGATAAAAGAGCAATTTCCTTTGTCACATAGTTAATTTGTACAACAACACAATGTTCTGTACAAATAGTGATGCTATGGGTCATAATTGTCCAATAGTAGTAAGGTATGAGTGTTTCATAGTAATTGGTTGCCAAGGCCAACAACTTTCAAACCAAACCTATACAACATGCAGACTTACCTCCAGAAGCCATAATTGATATGCCTCTTATCGAAGAGCACATAGAGAATTTGAAGAAGCAACCAGTAGATCAGAAAACACTCAACAATGGTCCACTCCTCCCTCAAAATTGGTTCAAAATAAACGTGGATGCAGCTACCAATAGTGAGTGTGGAATATCATGTTGGACAATTATGACCCATAGCGTTACTATTTGTACAGATCATGGTGTTGTTGTACAAATTAACTATGTAACAAAGGAGATTACACTCTTATCATTTGTGATTAGATCACCTAGATGTATAATTGATGAGAGGTCCCTATGATTTGTTCCTGGACGGAGAATGATATGAGACAGTATCAGTCCACGAAGGATAAATCATTAAATATCCCTAGTCAGAGTATTATCGAGATTGGACATCGATAAATACGTAAAAGACTAGTATTACACTTGTGCACGTTTGTGAGGGCACAACATCATAGTTCTCATATATTTGGGTATATGATACTCATGCAAGTGTAATAGGAGGTTGTGTTTTACCGACGGTACGGGAAACAGCTTCACCCTGGATAGACCCCGCGGAATCCCATTGGTAGTATGACTATGTGTCTATGGGAGTCTGCAATCAGGGTAGGTGTATTTGGTCTTAACTTGAGACTTGCATCGCTAATGCTTACGACAATCAATATACTTTAGTTGAGGCCGTCCAGGGCTTTAACAGGTTCTGTGTACGCCAATGCTGGGTATATTGAGAATCGTAGAGTGTTGGGTGTGATGTTAAGACGGAAGTATCACTCCAGTCAAATGGAGATGATGGTCACATAGGATACGAAACTTGTTCTCTTAAATTCTCGAGCTATCGGGATATTATGACAAGGTCATGTATATCCGATTATAGAGACTAGTTACCAGACATCCGATATGTGCTTCGTACGGGGCAGACATAATTCCAGCCCCAGGCCTAGCACGTGAGCATCCAATGCTGGATCGAAATATGCAATACTACGGTATACTACGCTTGATATAGATCTAATATTCCTATAAGGATATTTCTGGAAAATTGGGTAGGCATGGCGCTTTGCTAGAAGCCAACCTTGTCTTGTAAATCAGTATAAACGTAGTACGAGGTACTTACGTGTTCGGATAGTCCGACGACCGTATTTACTGCCAACATATCCGGGGATCTCATGGGTCGCTTCCCGAAGATTCACCGATGATGTATGACTCGCACTTTATTAATATGGGATTAATTAGAAGAGAGAGAAAATTAATCTGGGATTAATTACGGAGATATTTTATCTGGGATAAAATATTAATTAAAGAGAGAGAACGATTAATTTGGAATTAATCGATAAAATAATATATTTGATATATTATACGAAATTGGATTTCGACGTGAAATTAAAATTAGATTTTAATTCGGGCGAACAAATTAATTTAGAATTAATTCGTTAGCGACGTGAAAAGTGATTTCGCTAGGCGTAATCGTTTAATTACGTTGCGACAGAAAATTCGTTAATTTGGAATTAGCGAACCCGAGCCTGAAAGTGTTTGCGAGCGCATTCACATTTCGAATTCGAGTACGGCACGCAAGTCACTTCAATCTTCAAATCGCTAGTCACATCAAGCGTCAAATCACATGTCACTTTGAGTGATGTGACAATTTGATTGATTGATGTGGTAGTTGAAAAGCATTAATTGCTTTTCATTTTTGACTTTTGCTTTTTGAAAATGAAAAAGTAGTAAATGGTTTAATTTATTTTGGAAAATATATAAACCATATACACTTTATTTTTCACTCTCTCTCTCTCCACACATTTACGGTTTCTAGTGAAACCATTTTCCCTCCTCTTTTTCTCTTCTTCCTCACACGGCTTGGAGCCGATTCTTCTCTCCATTTTCTGGTTTTGACCGATTCAGTGAGAAGCAAAGAAGAAGAAGAAGTGCTAGCACACACATGGGTTTATACAAAGGTGATAGGGAAACGAACACTTGAGCTTGGAATCAATTTTGGAGCTTGGAGCTTCCATGGTGTTCATCAATGGCCAAATTTTGAAGGGACAAAAACCAGTGAAACCGAGCAGCCCACTGCTCCATATGCTCACTGCCGAGCTTCAACAAGGAGGAAGAAGTGGCTTGTTCTTCGTAGCATCAATCCGATCAATGTGAGTATGTATTCTGCCTTACTCCTTTGTGTATTCATGTGTTTTTCATGCTTATTTGATGGATCTTGGGACCTAATAAGAAACCAACATATCAGGTCTGAGAATCATAACTAGAAATGAGAAAAGGGAAATATAGATGCTCATAGATTTGTTATGCTCGCTATTAGCAATTAGAGCTGTAATATCTGGATAAAAGATGTTCCAGAAGATGTAAGTGATATTCTTTGTTCATTAATGAAGTCCATTTAAAAAAAAAATCTCACATTTTTTTATAGTGAACTAAGGTACCATTATGTTAAGATATGTTTCTTGTAAACTAATGTAAAGAATGAATATATACACACACATACGACATACACACATACATACATACAGACACAAAAACACAAAATATATCATTAATTCTTTAAAATTATTAATAATTAAAATTTAAAAATAATTGAAAATGAAATTCCAAAGAAAATATATGTCAATAAAATCCAATATTTTTGTCGGTAAAAATAATAAATAAATTAAAAATTAACATAATAAAAATAAATACCAAGGAAAATTCTCCGTATGTAAAACCTATAAATCCCTCTATAAAACCCAAAATTCTGTTGGTAATTTACATACAAAAATTCCTCGGCAAAACCTAAAAATTATGTCAGTAAAATTTAAAAAAATTGTCCGTCACTGTTGTATATTAAGTGTCATTAAACATCAAATAACATGCACACAACCAAATCAAACCAGAAATTGGATCTAACATGCATAAACCCTAGAAACCTTAAAAAAACTTGATAGTTAAGAAAAACCTTACGAATCCAAGTCGAGATAATTCTCTGTCCTTAAGAACTTATTGGCCCCGTCACAGGTGCTTCACAGATTCGCAATTGGCCAATGTTCTCCCAGGATAACTTGGTTCCTTCTTGTCCAAAGCGCACTCTTTGACAAGTGTTTGAAACTGGGATCAATGGTGGAACTCTCTCTCAAAACAAATAAACAAAAACAAATGTCTCATTTTCGTTTTTCTTTGTAAATTCAGATTACTTTTCTATCATGATGTATTGGATATATTGCCTCTTTTATAAGGCATGGAAGGGTGCCAATAGGGCACCCTTTGGGGTGGGTGCAACCCTTTAAAGGGTTGTACCCCTCACAAGCACCCAATCCAACCAAATGACAGATTTACCCTTAATGAATATTTTAGAAGAATTTCCAATAATCCCCCATAATTCTTCAAATAATCATGGAGACACTTGAGAGAGTTACCATGAACTAAAGCTGCATCGAAATAGGTAGCTTTCGCCTTGAACCTTTCCTAGTGAGTGACAATCGGATTTACTTGGCAAACCAGTGACCCATAGTCTTGAACTGTTCTGCCGTTGGTGTAAACCAAGACAATTGCCAACACACAGCTTTAATTCGACCATTTTCCCATTCTACAGTTGTGTTCATTTCGGCCCTGAACAACGGTCCCGGATTCATCAAGCACTTTAGGGTAACCCGCCTTTAGAGGTTCCCATGGAAGCGGCCTCACTTCTTACTTGAAATAGGTGATCTACTATGAAGAGGTAATATGTCTTTACCCCCATTAGGACTCATCTCCTAATATAGTGATCATTAAAAGCCTTAGCTTATCCTAACCAATGACAGACAGCACTCAGCGTCATTATCAGAATGGGAAAGAGTACAAAACTCTTCAGTGCTTGTTTTGAATTGCACAAAGTTTCAGTTGTCCCTTTTGAACCTAGATCTTGGGATCTCCAGTCAGCTAGGTTGGGTTTCCACAGTGACAATTCTTAGATTATAGGCTTCAAGCCCATTCCCCTCGATGACTTCTCAACTTGCTCTCGAGGTAAACCTTTAGTTAGTGGATCCGCTAGGTTTTCCTTCGACTTGATATAATCGATCGTTATTATGCCAGTTGAGAGCAGTTGATGTATGGTATTATGTCTCCGACGTATGTGTCGAGACTTACCATTATACATTGTATTTTGGGCTCTCCCAATTTCCGATTGGCTATCACAATGTATGCTAATCGCTGGCACCGGTTTGGGCCAACTAGGAATATCCTCCAGGAAGTTTCTAAGCCATTCTGCTTCTTCCGCTGTTTTTTCTAATGCTATGAACTCTGATTCCATAGTAGACCGGGCAATACATGTTTGCCTCGAGGATTTCCATGACACGGCTGCATTACCAAGTGTGAAAACAAATCCACTCGTAGATTTGGAATCCACCGTATCAGATATCCAATTAGCATCGCTGTATCCTTCTAGTACAGCAGGATATCTCTCGTAATATAGCCCATATTTTGAAGTTTCTCTCAGATACCTCAAAACTCTTACTATGGCTTTCCAGTGGTTATGTCCTGGATTTCTCATATATCTGCTAAGCCGGTTCACAGCTTGAGCGATATCAGGTCGTGTGCAATTTTTGAGATACATCAGACTTCCGATGATTCTCGAATACTCTAATTGCGATACGCTTGAGCCAGTATTTTTTGATAGATGAAGATTTGGGTCTACTGGGGTTCTAGCCACATTTAGATCCCCTTTGATATATTTATCAAGTATCTTCTCAATATAATTAGTCTGAGATAATATATATCCGTCTGATGTCTTGGAAATCTTAATTCCTAGGATCACATCAGCTACTCCCAAATCTTTCATATCAAATCTGCTGGATAACACGGTTTTGGTAGACTGAATCATTTCATGATTACTACCAATTATCAGCATATCGTCTACATAGAGACACACAATGACATATCCTTTTTGAGTTGATTTGGTGTGCACACACTTATCACACTCATTGGTTTTGAACCCACTTGACAACATTTCTTTGTCAAATTTCTCATGCCATTGTTTAGGTGCTTGTTTTAATCCGTACAAGGATTTTACAAGTTTGCACACTTTTTGTTCTTGTCCAGAACATTAAACCCTTCTGGTTGTTCCATGTAAATTTCTTCATTCAATTCACCATTCAAGAATGCCGTCTTTACATCCATTTGATGTATTTCAAGACCAAATATAGCTGCTATGGCTATGAGCATTCTTATCGATGTGATACGAGTCACTGGTGAATAGGTGTCAAAGTAATCAAGGCCTTCCTTTTGTCTATAACCTTTTATGACAAGTCTCGCCTTGTACTTATCTATTGATCCATCCGTTTTCATCTTCCTTTTGAATATCCATTTGTAGCCCAGCAGCTTACAACCTGGTGGAAGATCAACCAACTCCCAAGTATGGTTCTGTAGGATTGAATCAATCTCACTGTTAATAGCCTCTTTCCAAAGACGTTCCTCCGGAGAAGCCATAGCTTCTTTATAGCTTTGAGGCTCATTTTCTAACAAGTATGTCAGAAAATCGGGACCAAACGACTTAGACGTTCTAGCTTTTTTGCTACGTCTAGGCTCGATTGTCTCAATATTTATACGTTGATCTGATTCTTGGTCAACCTGATCACTGTCCTTGACAGAATCAACTGTTCTTTTGAGAGACTCTGTGCGCTGTCTTTCCTTACAAGGAAACGTCTCTTCAAAAAATGTCGCATTCCTTGACTCAATTATCATGTTCGGATTGATGTCAGGAATCTCTGACTTGTATACCAAGAATTGATACGCACTATTGTTGCGAGCATATCCAATGAATATACAGTCAACAGTTTTGGGTCCTATTCTAACCTTCTTCGGTTTAGGAACCATTACTTTGGCAAGACACCCCCACACTTTTAGGTATTTGTAGGAAGGTACGAAACCTTTCCACAACTCATATGGTGTCTTGTCCAACCTTCTGTGAGGAAGCTTGTTAAGAACGTAGTTCGCGGAAAGCAACGCTTCCCCCCACAAGTTCTGGGGTAGTCCCGAACTTTTCAACATGGCGTTCATCATTTCCTTCAACGTTTGGTTTTTGCACTCCGCAATTCCGTTCTGTTGAGGAGAATAAGGAGCAGTGGTTTCGTGAATAATTCCGTGCACAGAACAATATTCACCGAATGGTGAAACGTATTCACCACCTCTATCACTCCTGATTCTTTTGATTTTATTGCCCAGTTGATTTTCAACTTCACTCTTATAGTGTACAAAGCTCTCAATAGCTTATGTTTTGCTTCTCAGCAAGTACACATAGCATAATCTTGTGCTGTCATCGATAAAAGTGACAAAGTACTTTTTACCGCCTCTTGTTTACACAATGTTCATGTCACACACTTCAGTGTGTACAAGTTCTAAAGGTTCAGAACTGCGTTCAATAGAATGAAATGATGTTCGATGCATTTTTGCTTCAACGCATGCCTCACACTTATGTTGTCTATCAATTGCAATTTTAGGTATAAGGTCCATGTTAATTAATTTACGCATGGTATCATAATTAACATGTCCTAACCTCCCATGCCATACATTTTGTGACTCAATAATATAAGTAGAAATACTAGCTTTATTATTCGCACGATTAACAGTCATTGCATTTAGTTTGAAAAGGCCCTCAGTTAGGTAACCTTTTCCTACATACATATCATTCTTTGTCATTACAAACTTATCAGAAACAAATATTAGCTTAAAACCAGCCTTACTAAGAAGAGAACCCGAGACCAAGTTCTTCCGAATATTCGGAACGTGCAGTACATTTCTCAATGTTAGCTCATTTCCTGATGTCATCTTCAGAACCACTGTGCCTTGTCCAACCACCTGAGAGGTAGACGAATTTCCCATTGTCAGATGATCGCCGCCATCGACCTTCTGGTACATGGAAAACATCTTGCTTTCAGCACAGATATGACGAGTAGCCCCAGTGTCTACCCACCATTCCCTCGGATTCCCAACTATGTTGGCTTTGGTTACCACTGCTGATAGTTCCATCTCTGAGATATCATCAGTCAGCTGCTCACTCTCAGTGACATGGGCCTCATTTTTCTTTTTCTTGCCCTTGTCCTGAGACTTCTTGTTTCTGCAGTCCTTTGACATATGACCGCTCTTTCCACAGTTGTAGTATTTCCCCTTGAACTTCTTGTTCGAAGAATCAGCTCCACTGTTCTTTCTTTTCTTGCTACCCTTCACACCCTCAACGATGTTGCCCTTAGACTCCATAGTCTTGTAGCTGGCCTTCTCGGACATCCTGTTGTCCTCATCGATTCTCAATCGAACACTAAGGTCTTCAAGGCTCATCTGCTTCTTTTTATGTTTCAGATAGCTCCTGAAGTCCTTCCACGATGGAGGCAACTTTTCAATTATGGCCGCAACTTGAAACATCTCACATAGTTTCATACCCTCATCCAGTATTTCATGAATGATCAGCTGCAGTTCACCCAACTGAGACATCACCGTCCTTGAATCTACCATCTTGTAGTCCAGGAACCTACCCACGACAAATTTCTTTTGTCCGACATCCTCGGTTTTATACTTCTTCTTGAGAGATTCCCAGAGAATCTTCGCAGAAGTCATGCCTTGGTACACATTGTACAGGGTATTGTCAAGACCACCCAAAAGGTAGTTCTTGCATAAGAAGTCTCCAGACATCCAAGTCTGTTCTCGCTCTTCCTTGGCCATTTCAGATTCACCCTCCACAGGACCCGGAGGATCTTTGAGGAATTTAGCCAACTGGAGAATTATCAGGTAGAACAGCATTTTGCTCTGCCACTGCTTAAAATTTTCCCCACCAAATTTCTCCGGCTTTTCTCCATGAGAGACCGGTACTGTGATATTTCCGCTAGCCATTTGTAACTGGAAAATCCAATAGGGGTCAATTAGTCTATAAAAGACAAATTGCACAACGATCAACGAATGATCTTGTTCAAAGTGATGTACTAGGTAACCACTTGTTGTTCTATTGGACGGTGGATCCAATAAACACAAGTCCTTGAATTTCAACTAAAGATTCCTTTAGAAAAATGAATAAACGAATATCGTCTTTTAGACAGAATATTCTTTAAACACTTTTTCAATAGGATCTTCTAGCAATTCAAACCCAGAACTACACTTTATACAACAGTACAATATACAATATGTGTAGATATGTGTAAGTGTCAATCAAGATTGGATGAAATTTCTTGTGTACGATTACACTTTAAATTCTCAACCAAGTATGCAACACTCAATCAATTTCAACTTTATCACTATGTGTATGCTTGTGATAATTGAACAACCTAATAATAACTTAAATCTATACTACCAAGATTAATGTGTTACATTATATGATTTACTAAGTTAATATTAATTTTAGTTTACAGTTTATAATAATTACAGGACTATTTCGTTAGTGTCGCATTCGTATATACGTTCGAACGAGACTGGCAGTGTGGGTGCGTTCGTGTTGCATTTGATAACGCGTGCGAACGATACACATCCACAGAGTTCACGTTCGAGTAGCGTTTGATAACACGTTCAAACGAAATGATTCCAGAGAGTTCACGTTCGTATAGCGTTCGAGAACGCGTTCGAACGGAGTGATTCCAGAGAGTTTGCGTTCGAGTTGCGTTTAGGACGCGTTCGAACGTTCTAAGGCAGAAGGCTTGCGTTCGAGTTGCGTTTGAAGATGCGTTTGAACGTTCTTACGAATTTTCAGATTTTTGCCTTCGCGTGCGTCGGGCGTTCGAATGCCCTACGGGTTTACATGCACAGTTCGTATTTTTTCCAGAACTTTTCTACCCTAGCATGCGAATTTACAGTCTAACAACACTAGAATGCGATAAGTTCTTAAGATTGTTGTATATTAAGTGTCATTAAACATGAAATAACATGCACACAACCAAATCAAACCAGAAATTGGATCTAACATGCATAAACCCTAGAAACCTTAAAAAAAACTTGATAGTTAAGAAAAACCTTACGAATCCAAGTCGAGATAATTCTCTGTCCTTAAGAACTTATTGGCCCCGTCACAGGTGCTTCACGGATTCGCAATTGGCCAATGTTCTCCCAGGATAACTTGGTTCCTTCTTGTCCAAAGCGCACTTTTTGACAAGTGTTTGAAACTGGGATCAATGGTGGAACTCTCTCTCTCTCAAAACAAATGAAAAAAAACAAATGTCTCCTTTTCGCTTTTCTTTGTAAATTTGGATTACTTTTCTATCATGATGTATTGGATATATTGCCTCTTTTATAAGGCATGGAAGGGTGCCAATAGGGCACCCTTTGGGGTGGGTGCAACCCTTTAAAGGGTTGTACCCCTCACAAGCACCCAATCCAACCAAATGACAGATTTACCCTTAATGAATATTTCAGAAGAATTTCCAACAATCACTATTTCATCGATGTGACACCATATATTTTACCACATTTACCGAAGGATATTTTTATTGGTAAATTAATGATAGAATTTTATTGGAAATACGTCGTTATTTTTTTTATTGTCGATTTTTATTATAACCTTCAGTAAATTTCGTCGGCATTTTGCCAATTTCTTGTAAGAGTAATGATATACATACATAAATATTTACTTAAAATTTGTACGCCTCTCTCATTGTAGCTACAGTGAGCTACAGTAACTCACTGTAGCTACAGTGAGAGGGGTGTAGAAACTTTAAGTATGTTTATCATTTTTTTTCTTGTAATGGTTGTGTAAAAACTCAAAATTTTGCAATGGTAAAATTAGATTACAAATACAAATTTTGGTCAAAGGGTCAAAGTAGATCATTTTTAGTCAAATGACTAAAATATGAGAAATTCAAAATTTAGGGACTCGATGATGATAAATAAAACCAAAGGGGCTAAATGAAAATAGTCAAAGTTATTTTAAAAAGTCACTAATGAAATGGTGACACGTGGAGCTCTCACACATTTAAATTTTTTCTCTCCCTTCATTTTCTGATTGCCATTGACGCCCAATAGCCAGCCGGCCACTGCTGGCCGAAAACTACCACACGCCGGCCCACTGTGTTCTCCATCTTTCATTCTTCTCAACATCATTGACATTGCCTGCATCGAAGCTTGAACAACAGAGAGAATACGTCGTCTGAATATATATGGCCAAATCATCTTCTTTCACCTCCACAGCCGCCATCTGGCCACCTCGGATGATACTTTCGATGAGTGAGCACTTCCCTAGCCATTTCCCTTCCAATGCCATCGGTCCCATAGCCATTGGACATTGTTTGCTCCATTTTCAAATTTCGAATGGGGCCAAATTCAATTTTTGGACATGTTTAGGAAATCCAACCGTCGGCGAACTCCTCTCACCAAAAGAAGAGTAATATTATATAACCGGCAGTTGAAAGTTGCCAAGTAGAGGGACCCATTTTCAATTGTGCACCAGTGTAGTATTCAACGGGACTAAATTCAGCTCATCAAGATATATAGAAAGTCTATTTCATAACGCGAGTGTCCGATCGAGGTAATGGTTCAATTACCTTTCTTTTTAAATAATATTGATTTAAATTCCATATTAAAATTTGTATTGAATTATTTATAAAATATTTAATTTAAAGGGAAATTATCATTTTTCCACATGATAAATATCTTAAGTACCGTTTTCACGAAAACTTTAAAATTGTTCCCTTTTCCATTTGAAGTTTCAAATGTATTCAGTTTTCCACTTTTATGAGATAGAAAACATATAATTTTTTTCCATTTTATCATGTGAAAAGTGAACAATTTTCAAACTATATATGGAAAAAAAAAACGAATTCAAAGTTTTCATGGAAAACAATACTTAGGCTATTTATGAGGTGGAAAAATAATAATTTTCCTAATTTAAATTATGTTGTGTTTATGGACTTCATGAATGTGCCGATTTTTTTATTGATGTTTATTTAAATTACTACATAGGTGTTTTGATAAAATTATACATTACGCACATGTCATAGGATCATACATGAGATATGCTCTATATATTTGAATACATATGGGTCCATAACACTATATGGAAAGTACAACAAGACTACTATTGGTGAATATCCATAAAGTGTCCTGATTATTTGACCACATCAGTGTTAGAAAAATCAGACTAGGCGACCCTAGTTCATCTCGAATATAGATGTAATCGGTCATCTAGGTGATGTGCGGACTATGTGGGTTCTAGGCGGGTATTAGATAGGTTCTATATGGTTTGATTGATTAGAAGGGTCCTATGGGGTGGGTAAAAAAAAAGGTTATTATTATGGTAATTGAAGTTTTGAACCGGATCCATTTTTCTATATTATTTTATCATAAAATCAAAAAATATAAAATAAAAAAAAAAAATTTGACACCACACCACAAGAGTGAAGAAGACCCGAAAAGAATCCCTAAAAAAAATTTCAATCAATCTTAAAAAATCCTAACCCTAAATTGTCGAAAATACAAAATCCTTAACCCAATCACCCAAATCCCTAACTCTAAATCATAAGATAAAGCTAAGTGTAAAGCATTATTAGATAAAAGTGAAAAAAAAAACAAGAATGAAAAAAACAAGAATCGAGAAGAAGTGATAAGAGAAGTTAATATTACTAATGAAATGGATGAAATCGATGAAGAGGTGGTGTCTGATAAGTGCACAAAAATGTACTTAGAACACTGTTAGCTCGGCGTAATTATTATATATTTAATCTTAATTAGAGTTTATTTTGTGCTTTGTTATTAGGAGTAATGGAATATGAAGTTTGGAGTAATTACACATGTTTCGGGACCATACGGACGCATCAGAAGCACGCGGGAAGAGCGGAAATGAAGAAAGCACGAAACCAGATTTTCTCCCTACCACCAACTTTGGGAGTCACGACGCGCCCCCAGATTCGACACTCATACAAAAGCCAGCAGGTTTGGCGCCGCGGCGTCCCGGAACTCCCCAGAACCCTAATTTTGACTTGTTTGATATGCATAATGACTCAAGAACTTTTCTATATAAACCCAACTTCGTCCAAACCCAAAGAGGAGAAAATCAGAGAGAAATAAGAGAAAAACAAAGAACAAAGAGCCATAATAATAAAATCAAGAGAGGAGAACGAAGAACTTCAAGGAAACCATGATGTCTCTCCGATCTATCAATGTTGTATCTCTATTCCGCATGGAGAACCAATCTCCTAGGCAAAGTTAAGGATGAACTCTTGTATCTAAACTTCTTATATTTATGTTGTTGGTTTCTAGAAACTCTTTTAACGTTTAATAAAATTGATGGTTGTTATTCTTTATTATTCCAGAGACTGTGTTTTGTCAACTCCCATATAGATCTAGTCATGCTTCTTCTATGTGTGATTTGCGAACCAAGTTGTGACTGGTAAAATTATTTTATGTGTTGGTCTTTTGCTGCAGTATTGCATGAGGGTATATTGTCGACGTTAGATAGCTCGTAATGATAACTTTTGTGTGCTTTTAACATAGAGAAAATAATCATTGATTACCTTAGAATTTGACATATGTAGAATTGAATATCTTCCAGTTATTGGTTTGGGATGTGAAACCTTCAACTGAGTAATAACATGAATCAATAACTGAACATATGAGTTTAATATAAGAGGGATTCCCAATGTTTTGCCATCTTTCTCTATTGATATTCTTAACTACTTTTATATAGTTTTTATCTTACATCATCAATTCATTCTTTCTACTTAATTTAGTTACTACTAATGTTTTGTTTAAGTAAATTAGTTCCTTGTAACCATCTCTCTGAGAAATCGACACCCCAACTATACTGCGATAACTGCAAATAACCACAATTACTTTTTGGGCGTAATCAAAATTGGCGCTGTTGTCGGGGAGACGGTTTACAAGTAAAAAGAGCAGGTTTGCTTCATCAAACACGAAACGGTAACTTCGTTCCATCTTATTATTATTTTTTATTTTTATTTTAAGTTATTATTTTTTATTATTATTTGCTTATTTATTTTATTTAATTTTAGTTTTAGTTAGATTTTAATTTTTAGTTTACTCTTTTATTTATTTATTTATTTATTTTTGTTTACTTTTGTTTCTTATTTTACTTGAGTTTAATTGCATGCCTAGACTTAGGGATCGGTTGGGTAGTGTAGGACCCGAAAATCGATGACGTTGTCCCGTGCTCGTGGCCCGGTCGGGAGTACGGAGTATTCCACTGGGGACTAAACTGGAGAATAAATGGAGTCGCCACCCAGTGTGAACTGGGAAATGATTTAAGGCCGCACTCACCCCTCGCAAGGGAAGACCTCAAACCATTAGGTTCGGAATGGTCCCTTACTTATGCCAATTGTAATGAAAGGATTTATGCAATAATGTAACCAAGTTTTATGCAACACATGAAAGATAATTTAATCAACACACCAGTTTGCACACCCTTAAACGTAAATAAAGATGAAGGCAAAACGCATAATTCATAAACGCATTAAACGATGAAGCGCAATAGTGTAACTAATAACAACTATAAAGGCATTAATAATAAAAGCGAGCACACAATCTCATGAGCATATCAAATAAATAAATACAGAAATATAAATAACTAATAACGGTAAAAGCGTTAATGAAATGATATGATTAATTATGTAATGCAAAAGAAATGACCAAAGAAGCGAACATGCATGAAATGTGATGAAAAGAAATATGTTCACTGTATGTGCGTTCGTGTAGCGTTTGAAAACGTGTTCGAACGGTAAACAAAAGGTTCTCGTTCGTATAATGTTCGGAAATGCGTTCGAACGGGATGAGACCTGATGCATGGTAAAGCAGAATGTATGTGCGTTCGATTAGCGTTCGGAAACACGTTCGAACGGAAATGAGACAAAATGCATACGTTCGTGTAGCGTTCGGAAACGCATTCGAACGAAATGAGACAGAATGCATACGTTCATGTAGCGTTCGGAAATGCGTTCGAACAAGATTACCAAAGTGGTATCCAAAATGACACATGCGCGAATGCTTCTCAAACGGTACGTGGATTTGTATCCCAAGTACATACCGCACTACAGTCCATTCGGATTCGGCTACAGAATTTATGTCTGGGTTTCCATCCGATATACCATAAGTGGCAACACTCAAGCATTAACACAACATGAATGCAAAGTGAAGAATGAAAGCATAACAACCAAAAGGGTAAATGACGAGATCAACAGAAGAAAGGCGCGACAAAACTATGGTAAAGGTAGCCTTTAGGCATTTCCCTCGAATAGAGGACCTTTAATCCAATATGATTAACCCATGCGCACTAAATTATCAATGCATGAATAAAAAAATAAATAATATGGGACCTTGTATGCCCGATTGAACAAATTTCACATTCAATCGAGTGTACTTCGTCCGGCGCGGCAAAATATCATGGTAAGGGTAGCCTTTAGGCATTTCCCTCGAATAGAGGACCTTTAATCCACCATAGTTAGCCCATGCGCACTAAATTATCAATGCATGAATAAACAAATAAATAATATGGGACCTTGTATGCCCGATTGAACACATTTCACATTCAATCGAGTGTACTTCGTCCAGCGCGGCAAAATATAGTGGTAAAGGTAGCCTTTAGGCATTTCCCTCGAATAGAGGACCTTTAATCCACCCTAGTTAGCCCATGCGCATTAGATTAACAATACAAAAATAAAGAAACAATGCATAAAAAATAAATAACGGAACAATAAACATAGATTTAAATCACAAAATGAAACACGTGCTTGAAAGTTTCTCAAGCGGTACGTGGAGTTGTATCCCAAGTACAGACCACACTACCATCCATTCGGATTCGGCTACGGAATTTACGTCTGGGTTTCCATCCGATATACCGCAAGAGATAACACCGACCATTCAACGTAACTCAATCATTAACCCAATGTATACATGAAATATGATAATGCATGTGATGAAATAACAATAAATAACGGAAGTGATAAATAGTAAGCTAAGTGCGAAATATTAAAGGAAGATAAATGACTGAAAATAAATGCGGAATAGTAAAGCAATGTGACCAATAGTTTGGCCATTTTTTTAATGTAGGACTTCGTATGCCCGGTTGGACGTATTCCACGTCTAACCAAGCATGCCGTGTCTGGGATAACAAAATAAAATATAACCAAGGGGGGCCCTCAGGTCTTACCTTTAAGTCGCTTCTCGGGAGTGCGTTAGGACGTCGCTGGAATGGTTAATGCATCGTTATTTTTCTGGTTTGCCGCTGTTTTGGATTGCCATTTCTGTTATTTTCTTCACTATTTTTCTACTATTTTTCCTTGCTGTTTTGCTCACTGTTTTGGGGACTTTTTGTCTCAATTTTGGGGTAATTTTGGGACTTCTTTGGTGCAATTTGTTTGTATTTTTGTAGGCAGGTTGGTGCTGTTTTATTTGTGTAGGTGAATGGGTTAAAAAAGTGTCCAAGTGCCGTGTCTTTTTGTGTTTGTTTGGTGGAGGGAGGGGGCTGCTCATGTTGATTGCTCACGTCCAGGTTATTCACGTGGCCTACATGTGTGTTTTTGGCTTGTCTTTTGGTGTTTGTTTCTTGTCAGTTCGTTTTGTGTGTGAAGCTTAGGTCTTCATGTGTAGGGTTGTTTATTTGGTCAGTGAGGGCACTGCTGGTGGTGTTTGTAAGGGTTTTCGAATGAGAGAGCAGTGACTGAAGAGAGAAGCGAGAGAGGCTGTATTTGATGAAGCTGTATGTGTGTTCTTGAGTGTGTGGCTGTGTGAGAAGTCTAAGGTTTTAGGGGCTGCTGTTGGTTATTATTCTCGGCTGTGTGTGACTGTTTAGGGTTGATCTTGTGTTTATTTGCTGAGATTTTTTTTTTTGATGAGAGATGGATAAGTGTTTAGGGTTTATTAGGGTTGAGTTGCCGAGTGTGAAGAGAGAGAGGCGAGAGTGTGAAGAGAGACCAAGGAGCCGAGAGAGAGAGGGTTATCTTAGGGTTTGTGTTGTGTATGGTGCCGTGAATGAGATAAGAGAGAGGAATATGGTTGGCACATGTCCCTTTTTATAATGGTCATCCTAGGGTTAGGGTTGTGCATGGATTTTCAAAACAAGGAAACAAATCAAATAAATATGGGGTGTGTTTAATTTAAGGAAAGAATATTTATATTTTTGGTGGGGGAATATATTTAAATTGGTAGGTGATTTATTTAAATTAGGAAGGGATTTGATTTGATTTGATTTAGGAATGAGATTTATTTGGATTTGATTGGATTTAATTTAATTTGTGACATGTGTTAAATGTGATTTAATATTTTTGGATTGGGCTTTGGGCGAAATGGGCTTTGGATGGGTTACGGGGGTTTTGGGTCGAGGCTAAAATTTTAAAACAGAGATTAATTGGGCGAACCCGAGGCCAATTAGCGAGTTAAATTTGTTGATTTATTTATTTCTTGAATTTTCCCTTCCGACGTCCGTTTTCCCGTGACTCCCGCAACTTATCGGGTAGTGCCTCCATGCGAGGCTCAGCATTGGGCTTCATGTAAAAATACAGTGTCTACAGTCGCCCCCACTTTGATGGGACTTGTGTAGTGTGTGACAGTGACAATCCTATCAAAGTCATGCATGTATTTTTTACTTACTTGGGTTGTCGGCTGTCGTACTTACCTGCTGCTTTGTGAGATGTTTCGAACTGAGTTGATGTAAGATGATGGTTAATTTCTGAACCGTTATTGATGTGAGATGATGGTTGATTTCCGAACCGTTACTGATGTGAAGTGGTTCATTTTCGAACCGTTACTGAGTTGAGATTGTGGTCCATTTCTGAACCGTTACTTGTTGAGAGGTGGTTCATTTCCGAACCGTTACTGATAAGAGATGGTCCATTTTCGAACCATTACTTGATATGTGGTTCATTTACGAACCGTTACTGATGTGATGGTGGTCCATTTTCGAACCGTTGCTTGTTGAGAGATGGTTCATTTCCGAACCGTTACTGATGAGAGATATTTAATTTCTGAACCGTTACTGATGTGAGGTGGTTCATTTCTAAACCGTTACTGAGTTGAGATTGTGGTCCATTTCCGAACCGTTCCTGGTGAGAGATGGTCCATTTCTGAACCGTTACTTGTTGAGATATGGTTCATTTCAGAACCGTTACTTGTTGAGATGGTGGTCCATTTCCGAACCGTTACTTGTTGAGAGATGGATCATTTCCGAACCGTTACTTGTTGAGATGGTTCATTTTTTAACCGTTCCTGAGTTGAGATTGTTTATTTTTGAACCGCTCCTGATTTTCTCATCTTTGCCGCTCTTTTTTTTTTCAATAAAAAACCTGTGAACACAAAACAAAAATTGCATGTATGTGACATGTATGCATGTATGCATGGATGTATTTCCTATTCCGATGGGTTAGGCCTTCCTTGTGCTCTTTGGTGCCTTTTGCATATAAAAGTCTTTGGTCGCCCCCTGGGTCTGCTTATAGTTTCCTTCTGCCAATTCTACTCTGGTGATTGCTTAGTTTTCTTTGGTCCCATGACTCAAGATTCTGTTATGTCCCTTATTCGCGAGGTGGTAGACTGGTCGCCCCCAGAGTTGGTTTAGCTTTCTGCTCTTGCTACTTGCACTAGGTCAAAGTAGATCATGTGATGTGACGTTCCATATCAACATACTATATTGCCTTTCACGAAATAGTCCCAATAGTTATACATATTATCGTCCTCAGAGGATGCCCAGTGTCGAAACCGGAGAACCTTCAAAGTACTCGATGTAACTTATATCCGACTGTTTGAATAAATGATCTAAAACAGATTCAAAGTGTGTGTGTGCTAAGGTTCTTTTACAGCTTGATCCTTGGGTAAGCTAACTCAATGATTTCGTTTCAAAAAATCGGGATCGATGGGTCAAACCAACCTAGATGTCTTGATCATGCTCTGCAAATACTTCTCCGTACTCAATATGATATGGTTTTCTTTTTCTTTTCTTTCGTCTTTTTTTTTTCAACACACTTACCCTTTAAGGTAACATTTCTCCTCATGATGGTCCTAATACTCGCCCATGGGTAGCTTCACGCTTATCGATTATAGGTGGTTTATATTTTCTTCTTTAGAGACTTTTCTTTTGTATCCAACCATACCACATATCGTAACACAAGTAAGTCAGGATGGACATCTAAGCGAACAGTCCTTCATCGATCCGCAATCTCTTCAACTAGTCACCTTGCCGACTACTCCGACTTTCACTGCTAAGATCCTATAATTAAGTGCTCGCGAGTCTAGTCAAGATCAACTACTCAAAATATCAGATGAGAGTACCTCTCGCACTGATCGTTTCTAAGGTTTCACTCTAAAGCAAACAATTTCATCATCGGACTTATGCCTAACTATTAAGGACTAAGAACAAATAATTTCCTTTTCCTTTTTTCTTTTTCTTTCATTTTCCTTTTCTTTTTTTTTTTTTTTTTCTTCTTCATTTTTTTCCTTTTTTTTTCACAATGGTCTTTCTATCCTTGCCATAAATTTTTATGTTCCTCGGTTTCCTTTTCCCCGATATCCATGTTTGCTAAATTCTTCTTGACAAGTCTTCTTTTTCTAACCCAACAGATATCTATGATGGCTTTTAAGACACATGGGTTAACATAATGCGTGTATGCATGAGATGCATGAGATGCAAGTGGTTATCAAAACAACATATATCATTTCGACCTTATTTCACCCAAACTCGTGGTAAGTCCATTTCTGTCCTAGCTATGGCTTACTCCATGCACCAATATGGGTACATAAAATCATTCTCTCTTATGCAACGGGGTGAACCTTGGTCGCTTCTGTCCCTTTCCATCGGTAAAAGATAAAGACCGCCCATTTACAACATGGACTAAGCCTATTATGGGATCATGCCATTGTTTAGAAACGACGAATTGGGCTTTCAGCAACCGCGGTCATGGGGACAAACTTAGAGGTATCCAAAAGTATACAAATATGTCATAACAAGACGTATCCTTTTTGGATGAAAGCCAGTGTGGATATCGAACTCATGCTTCTAGCATATTTGGATCATGTTTGGACTTTCTAAGCCCATCAAGGTTTTCATACAAGTTGGCCCATTATCATTTCAAAGCATTCAATCATATTATTGCGAGGTGTAAACTTGTCCCAGTTGAAAAAGGCCCAACAGGTTTACACTTTCGCAACAACGTGGCTAAACAGCTTCAAATGATAGGGGGCCCAAACACAAAGTGGCCCATCGGCATTTTAGAAGCTTTTGGCCCAATTTTCATAAGACACAAACTCGTCCCAGTTTAAATGGCCCAACAAGTTCACATCTCATTACAAAAAGTCCAACTGAATCCAAATGATGATGGTCCCAAACACAAGCATGAAGGGTGGCTTCTATAGGTCATGCAAATATGGTTCATATGCAGGTTTTACAAGGGTATAGATAAAGGGTCCCGCCGGTGAAGGATTGCCCACAACTAGGTCTCCCCACTCAAGGGTTCGAGCGACCAAGTGAGCACACCTTTTTTATACCTTAAGGTACGTGCCAACGAGTGATGGTACCATATAACGATCCACCGCTTCGAGCGAAAATGACTTCATGATACATGAATAACTGCCAAATGGATTCCTTATTGAAAATTCCCCAGATGGAGGGTGGAGCGAACTGTGATACCTTATGAAAATAAATAAAATAATAAAATAATAAAGCTTGGATTTATAAGGAGACGCGTATGAGGAGGGTAGGAAAAGCATAAAAATTTTCTCTCTCTTTCCTTTCTTTTTTTCTCTCACTCTCTCTCCCTCACTGCCAAATTTTGAAACCACCGCCGCCGCTTCACCGACGATCACCTTCAGCCACGCGCCGGTCCCCCATGTAGTTGCCGACGTCAGCTTTCCAAATCCGTCGAGATCGAGCCGAACGGACGCCGAACGCTCCTCCACGCGTCGCCGGAAGAGGACGATTCGTTGCCGTCTTTTCTACAATTTTTGACCTTTTCCGGTCACCTTTGACGGTCACCTTCGGCTAGTGAAGACCTTTCAGGCCGAGATTTTTCCAACGCCAGTGGTCACTTCCTGATCCGACATCGTTTGGGTTGTTTTCTGTATTGCGATTACCGGTAATTCGGGATTTGTACTGGAAGTTGAGATCCGACCGTTGGATCGGCAATCCAAACGTATCAGATTGTTGCTCTCGATTATACGAGCATTTTGGTATATATATCCACCGTTGAAAGTATTGTCTTTGTGGGGCCCGCTTTTTGGTTATGGGCCTGATTTTCATTGTGGGGCCCGCTTGCCTCGTTAAGCGTTTCAGCTAGTTCTGGAGCCGTTCGTCGCTGTTTTCCTACTCAACATAGTCGTTTGGATATATCGAGTGGATTGTTGTTATCGACTTTGCAATTTGAGCGTCCGAGTGAGATTCTTAGTGAGAATTTAGGCATATTCGAGACTTTTGCGTGGATAGAGGTAAGTACACTCCGTGGTGATTCTCTTAACATAATTGTTTGATGATTGATGGTTGTTGTGAGAGTCGGTATATATAAATATAATGGTATAATTATAATTATATATATTTATATTAAATATATTTTGTTGAGATATAACATTGAATAATTGAAAGCATGATAAATATGAATTCCTGATTATTGAGATGAGATTGATAGATTGAATGCGAGATGTGATTGTATTGGATGATGTGTGTTGTTGTTTTATGCAGTCGGGTTTTGTATGATAGTGGTCGGAGATGAGATGTGATGATACATCAGGTGGTATGAGATGATGGAAAACCTTGGGAGTTGTGATGAGGTTGTTGGACAATTATGACCCATAGCGTCACTATTTGTACAGATCATGGTGTTGTTGTACAAATTAACTATGTGACAAAAGAGATTTCTCTCTTATCATTTGTGATTAGATCACCTTAGATGTATAAATGATGAGAGGTCCCTATGATTTGTTCCTGGACGGAGAATGATATGAGAGAGTATCAGTCCACGTAGGATAAATCATTAAATATCCCTAGTCAGAGTATTATCGAAATTGGACATCGATAAATACGTAAAAGACTAGTATTGCACTTGTGCGCGTTGTGAGGGCACAACGACATAGTTCTCATATATTTGGGTATTGGATACTCATGCAAGTGTAATAGGAGGTTGTGTTTCACCGATGGTACGGGAAACAGCTTCGCTCTGGATAGACCCCCTCGGAATCCCATTGGTAGTATGACTGCGTGTCTATGGGAGTCCGACATCAGGGTAGGTGTATTTGGTCTTAACCTGAGACTTCCACCGCTAATACTTACGACAATCAATATACTTTGGTTGAGGTCGTCCAGGGCTTTAACCGGTTCTGTGTACGCCAATACTGGGTATATTGAGAATCGTAGAGTATTGGGTGTGATGTCAAGACGGAAGTATCACTCCAGTCATAGTGGAGATGATGTCACGTAGGATACGGTATTAGTGCTCTTAAGTGTTGCGCGGCCATTGGGATATTATGACTAGGTCATGTATATCCGATTATAGAGACTAGTTACCAGACATCCGGTCATGTATATCCGATTATAGAGACTAGTTACCAGACATCCGACATGTGCTTCGTACGGGGCAAACACAACTCCAGCCCCAGGCCTAGCACGTGACCATCCGATACTAGATCGATATGCACTATACGATGTATACTACGCCTGATACAGATCCTTCATTCTTGTAAGGATATTTCTGGAGAATTGGGTAGGCATGGTGCTTTGCTAGAAGCCAACCTTGTCTTGTGAATCGGTAAAACGTAGTACTTGGTACTTACGTGTTCGGATAGTCCGACGATCGTATTTACTGCCAACATATATGGGGATCTCATGGGTCGCTTCCCAATGATTCACCGATGATGTATGACTCGCACTTTAATTAATCTGGGATTAATTCGATGAGAGAGAAAATTAATCCGGGATTAATTACGGAGATATTTTATCTGGGATAAAATATTATCTAAAGAGAGAGAACACGATTAATTTGGAATTAATCGGTAAAATGAATTTAATAGTTAAATTTGATTTTTCTATTTAATTTATTCGAATGGGCTAAAATTAATATATCGGATATATTAATATGAATTGGATTTCATTACGAAATTAAAGTCGGACTATAATGCGAACGAACGAATTAATTTAGAATTAATTCGTAAACGACGTTCGTAATATATTTGCGTGGCATCAATATTTAATTAAATTAGATTTAATTATTTAACGACGGAAGTTCGTTTAATCGGATTAAACGGAACCGAGCCGCGGCAAATGTTCATAGAGATATTTGAATTTTTCAATTCAAATATGTGGGGCCCATGTGTGGTAGGTGTACCTACCACCCAACTACCTTGTTTTACTTTTGGAAAACCATTTACCCACACCTACCAAGTTTAGGGTAAAAGTGAAATGGTTTTTACCTAAAGTATAAAAACAAAATATCTCTCTACACTTTGGTAACTATCATTATTCATTAGATGAATATTTAGTAAACCCTAGACAACTCACTCTCTCTCCAATCTCCTTCATGCTCACGCCCAAGGGGCCAAAACTCACTGGTTTTGCTGCTGAAAAACGTGAGTAGTGAGGGAAGCTTTTTGTGGATTTTGTGGCAAGATCCAAGTGCTAGTACAGTTCTAAGAGGCATACGAAGGTGTTAAGGAAACCCACCCACGAGTCGGGAATCAAACGACGAAGATTCGAAGCTCAAAATGGTGACTCAAAACTGAAACAGTGGGCAGAAAAATCTGGTCACTGCAGTTGCGTTCTTGGAGGTGAAAATCAATTTTGTTCTTCACCAAATTGTCTCAACCGATCAATGTGAGTATTCCGCTACCTCCTTTGATGTATTCACACATTATTTTCATGCTTGTTATGATCTTGGGACCTAAATAGAAACCAACATAGGTACTCTCCCATTGGTTTTTGATTTGATGGTAAACCTTGGGAGTTATGATGAGGTACTCTCCCATTGGTTTGATATGGTGGGAAACCATGAGAGTTGTGATGAGGTACTCTCTCATTGGTTTCAATCCACTATTATATTTAACCCGGATTAGCAACCATGTTTGATGGATGTTTGTATTGTTGAGTGATGATTGTTGAGATGATATTATAATATATGCTATTTTCATATATTTATATATGCATGTTGGAAAATTGACTGAGTAATCAATAGCATGAGAACATAAACGGTGAATACTAATTTGAGATATAAATTGTATATTTGTACTATGAATTGAAGTATTGAGTACTATGTGATTTTGAGATGAGTTGATGGATGAAATGAGATGAGATGTGTTGTATTGGATGTTGTGTGAGATTATTATTACGCTACCGGATTTAGTATGATAATGGTCGGATATGCGAGATTATGAGAGATTAGTAGAGGTGTGTGGTTCAATCCCCCTCTTGCACATTATGCGAGATGATATGATGGAAAACCCTGGGAGTTGTGATGAGGTACTCTCCCATTGGTTTTGATATGGTGGGAAACCTTGGGAGTTGTGATGAGGTACTCTCCCATTGGTTTCAATCCATTATTATACCGAATCCGGATAGCAAACCTTGTTTGATTGAGATGTGTTGTTGTGAGTATGTTCTGCCTGAGATAGCTGTTATATATCTTAACTGATATTTTCATATATTAATTATCATTTATATTATATATATATATATATACATACACTAATATATATATATATATATATATATATATATATATTCCTATTTTGTTGGTGAGGTCATGTTGAGAGTATGCGTGCTTACTTGCTGAGCTTTTTAAGCTCACTCCCCTCTTTCCCCAAACATTCCAGGTAGTTCGCGAGCAAAGCAGAAGCAGTACCAGATTTTGATCCACGTGCCACAGTCGTATTTTCGGGTTGGTCCAGACATTCTAGTCGTCATTTGTATATTTTTTTTTAAGTCTTGTGTTGTAAACCATAAAAGTTGTGTATACTTTATGGGTTTGTAATTTGTGATGTAATATTTGTGTGTTTTAAATTGGTTGATTTGGCATATAGAATGCTTGAGCTAAAGAAGTCTACGAACCTCTTTCTAGGGTTGGGCCCGCTCTAGGGAGGGGGTCGTGACACGAACTCTCTTATATACCCTTACCTCTTAGGCTCTTATCGCCTTGGTGACAGGAATAAATAACAGATCATCCAAATTAGTCCATCACTTTAAATATACTTTAAACTAAGCTTCGAGCAAATGATTATCTAGATGTCTTCACAGCTTTTCCTTTTGGCTATAAAAATGTAGTGAGTGAAGGAAGACACCAAATCATTATCTAACTCTAATAATATCACAAGGTTAACTAAAGCAAAAATCCCAAACATTACAATACATTATTTCGGGGCCGATTCTCTATCCCCGGTGGAGTCGTCAGACTGTAGGACACAGAAATCGGTGACGCTGTCCCGGGCTCGCGGCCTGGTCGAGAGTACGGAGTAGCCCGCGGGGGACTAAACCGGAGAATAAATTGAGTCGCCACCCAGTGTGAACTGGGAAATGATTTAAGGCAGCACTCACCCCTCGCAAGGGAAGACCTCAAACCGTTGAGTTCAGAATGGTCCCTTACATATGCCAATTGTAATGAAAGGATTTATGCAATAATATAACCAAGTCTTATGCAACACATGCAAGATAATTTAATCAACACACCAGTTTTTACACCCTTAAACGTAAATAAAGATGAAGGCAAAACCATAATTCATAAACGCATTAAACGATGAAGCGCAATAGTGTAATTAATAACAACTATAAAGGCATTAATAATAAAAGCGAGCACACAATCTCATGAGCATATCAAATAAATAAATGCGGAAATATAAATAACTAATAACGATAAAAGCGTCAATAATGAAATGATATGATTAATTATGTAATGCAAAAGAAATGACCAAAGAAGCGAACATGCATGAAATGTGATGAAAATAAATTTGTTCATTGTATGTGCGTTCGTGTAGCGTTTGAAAACGCGTTCGAACGGGATGAGACCTGATGCATGGTAAAGCAGAATGCATGCGCGTTCGAGTAGCGTTCGGAAACTCATTCGAACAGAAATGAGACAGAATGCATACGTTCGTGTAGCGTTCGGAAACGCGTTCGAATGGAAATGAGACAGAATGCATACGTTCGTGTAGCGTTCGGAAACACGTTCGAATGAGATTACCAAAGTGGTATCCAAAATGACACATGCACGAATGCTTCTTAAGCGGTACGTGGAGTTGTATCCCAAGTACAGACCGCACTACCGTCCATTCGGATTCTGCTACGGAATTTATGTCTGGGTTTCCATTCGATATACCACAAGAAGCAACACTCAAGCATTAACACAACATGAATGCAAAATGAAGAATGAAAATATAACAACCAAAAGGGTAAATGACGAGATCAACAGAAGAAAAGCGCGAAAAAACTATGGCAAAGGTAGCCTTTACGCATTTCTCTCGAATAAATGACCTTTAATCCAATATGATTAACCCATGCGCACTGAATTATCAATGAATGAATAAATAAATAAATAATATGGAACCTTGTATGCCCGATTGAACACATTTCACATTCAATCGAGTGTACTTCGTCCGGCACGGTAAAACATCGTGGTAAATGTAGCCTTTAGGCATTTCCCTCGAATAGAGGACCTTTAATCCACCCTAGTTAGCCCATGCGCACTAAATTATCATTGCATGAATAAACAAATAAATAATATGGGACCTTGTATGCCCGATTGAACACATTTCACATTCAATCGAGTGTACTTCGTCCGGCGCGGCAAAACATCGTGGTAAAGGTAGCCTATAGGTATTTTCCTCGAATAGAGGACCTTTAATCCACCCTAGTTAACCCATGCGCATTAGATTAATAATACATAAATAAAGAAACAGTGCATAGAAAATAAATAACGGAACAATAAACATAGATTTAAATCACAAAATGAAACACGTGCTTGAAAGTTTCTCAAGCGGTACGTGGAGTTGTATCCCAAGTATAGACCGCACTACCTGTTGGACAATTATGACCCATGGCATCACTATTTGTACAGAATACGGTGTTGTTGTACAAATTAACTATGTGACAAAGGAAATTGCTCTTTTATCATTTGTAATTGGATTACTCGGATATATAAATGATAAAAGTCCTTATGATTAGTTCCGGATTAATAAGATTTGAGACAGTATTAATCCACAAAGGTTTAATCATTAAATATCCCTAGTCGTAGTATTATCGAGATTGGACATCGATAATGCGGAATATGTTAATATTACACTTGTGCGTGTTATGGAAGCGTAACGGCATAGTTCTCATATATTTGGGTATTGGATACTCATGCAAGTGTAATACGAGGTTCTGTTTACCGATGGTACGGGAACAGCTTAGCTTTGGATATACCCCTCAGAATCTCATTGGTAGTATGACTATGTGTCTATGGGAATCCGAATCAGGGTAAGTGTATTTGGTCTGAACCTGAGACTTGCATCGCTAATACTTGCGACAATCAATATACTTTGGTTTTGGTCGTCCAAGGCTTTAACAGGTTCTGTGTACGTCTCTTCTGGGTATATTGAGAATCGTAGTGTATTGGGTGTGATGTCAAGACGAAGTATCACTTCAGTCATATGGAGATGATGATCACGCATGGATACAGAACTGGTACTCTAAGTGCTATATCCATCGGGGAAGTATGACTAGGTCAAGACTTTCCGATCATAAAGAGACTAGTTGCTTGTGATCCGATATATGCTTCGTACGGGGCAGACACAACTTCAGCCCCAGGCCTTGCATGTGACATCCGATACTGGATCGTAATACGCAATACTACGTATACTACGCCTGACAAAGATCATGTATTTCATAGAAGAATATTTCTGGAGAATTGGGTAGGCACGGTGCTTTGCTAGAAGCCAACCATGTCTTGTAAATCGGTAAGTTCGTGGTACCGGGTACTCACATGTTCGGATAATCTGATGACCATATTTACTGCCAACATATCCAGGGATCTCTTGGGTCGCATCCCAAAGATTCACCGATGATGTTTGACTCGAACAAAATTAATCTGAGATTAATTAAGAGAGAGAATATTAATTTGGGATTAATAAAGAGAGAAAATTAATCTGGGATTAATTACGGCAAGAATTAATCTGGGATTAATTATTAGAGAAAGAGTTAATCTGGGATTAATTGCGTCGAGAATTTATCTGGGATTAAATTCGTCGAAGGGAGAGAACGCGATTAATTTGGAATTAATCGGTAAAATAAATTTAATAGTTAACTATTTAATTTATTTAATTTGGCTAAATAATATATTAGATATATTAATTGAAATCGGATTTCAACGCGAAATTAAATTGGATTTTAATTTTAGCAAACGAATTAATTTGGAATTAATTCGCGAGAGATTTTCGTAATAATTTTACTGGGTATTATTATTTAATTAAATTGGATTTTATTATATCGCGACGGAAAATTCATTTAATCGGATTAAACGAACCCGAACCCAAAATGAGTTATGTAAGCCAACCAAATTTTGAATTAAATGGGTGAGACCCTTGACTTACATCAATTGTCAACAATTGATGTAAGTGGTTGACAATATAATAATTGAATTTGATATACATAACACAATTAATAAATGAATTTTGAAGTTCTTTTATTTTTCTCTACCTTTGGCCGAAAAGGCCAGCAGCTTCATTCACCTCTTTGGCCGAAAAGGCCATTGATTTTTTTTTTTTTTTTTGAAAAGGGCCATTGATTATTATAGTCTTGAATTGAATGAAAGCAACTTTTATTTTTGAGAATTAAATAAAAGGGCAACAACTCTCTGACAGTTTTTTTTTGAAAATGAGGACAAAAGTTACAAACGGCAATAGCCTTTGACTTTTCTCTCAGTATGGCCGAATGAAAGAAAAAAAAGCAGCTCTCTGTCTTTCTAATTTTGTTGGCCGAAAAGAAGCAATTTTTTTTTTTTTTTTTTGCTTCTGGATGAATTTGACAAATGGCCGAATAAGCAAATGCTATGGCCTCTGCATTTTTTGAAAATGCAAAATGCAAATGCCCTCTGTCCATTTCATTTTTTTGGCCGAATGCCCTTATTCAACCTGGCCGATTGTTTCCTTCTCTTTTGATCAAATTTGTTTCTCTTGAGAGATAAAATTTGTTTCATTTGTTCTTGCTAGCACTTATGAGAGTCAAATAAAGGTGATAGGGATACTCACCCAAGAGCTTAGAAGCTTCAACATCCATGGAAGTTTTGAACTCAACAGATCAAAATAAGTCCTCCGCAACTTATTTTTGATTTTAATTCACACACGAATCACGCTTAGAGATCCTGTGGCATGTCTAGGACACTTACACTACCGTCCATTTGGATTCGGCTACAGAATTTACGTCTGGGTTTCCATCCGATATACCGCAAGTGATAGCACCGACCATTCAACGTAATGCAATCATTAACCCAATGTATACATGAAATATGATGATGCTTGTGATGAAATAACAATAAATAACGGAAGCGATAAATAGTAAGCTAAGTGCGAAATATTAAAGGAAGATAAATGACTGAAAATAAATGCGGAATAGTAAAGCAATGTGACCAATAGTTTGGCCATTTTTTTAATGTAGGACTTCGCATGCCCGGTTGGACGTATTCCACGTCCAACCAAGCATGCCGTGTCCGGGATAACAAAATAAAATATAACAAAGGGGGCCCTCAGGTCTTACCTCTTAAGTCGCTTTTCGGGAGTGCGTTGGGACATCGCCGGAAGGGTTAATGCTCCGTTATTTTTCTGGTTTGCCGCTGTTTTGGACTGTCATTTCCGCTGTTTTCTTCGCTATTTTTCTACAATTTTTCCTTGCTGTTTTGCTCGCTGTTTTGGGGACTTTTTGTCTCACTTTTGGGGTAATTTTGGGACTGTTTTTGGTGCAGTTTGTTTGTATTTTTGTAGGTAGGTTGGTGCTGGTTTGTTTGTGTCGGTGAAGGGGTTAAAAAAGTGTCCAAGTGCCGTGTCTTTTGTGTTTGTTTGGTGGAGGGAGGGGGCTGCTCACGTTGATTGCTCACGTCCAGGTTCTTCACATGGCCTACGTGTGTGTTTTTGGCTTGTCTTTTGGTGTTTGTTTCTTGTCAGTTCGTTTTGTGTGTGAAGCTTAGGTCTTCACGTGTAGGGTTGTTTATTTGGTCAGTGAGGGCACTACTGGTGGTGTTTGTAGGGGCTGTCGAATGAGAGAGCAATGACCGAAGAGAGAAGCGAGAGAGGCTGTATTTGATGAAGCTGTATGCACTACAAGAAAAAAGGCCTTTACTGACACTAAGGTTAGTGACACTAGGCTAAAAGTGTCAGAAACGACGTGTAAATGGGCCTATTTCCGTGTTTTTCACTTAAATATCAATAATTACTGACACTATGGTATCAGCGATTTTAGTGTCAGTAATTACTATTACAATAGTATCAGTAAGAAATAAAAAAAAAAAAAAAGCATAGTCGTCTGGAGTCGAACCAACACCTCGCGGAAGTGACGTTTTTCGCATATATTACTGACACTATAGTATCAGTAAATTTAGTGTCAGTAATTAATGATACCTTAGTATCAGTAAAAAAATTAAAAAAAAAAATTATTTCCTTAAGTCTGCTGGGACTCGAAATTGTAACCATTGATATAAATTTTTTTTTTATTGTAAGGCTTTACCACTGGGCCAAATCGTGACTTTTGTTCCTTAAACCGCGGTTTATAAAAATATATATGTATTTGTCGGGTCAAAACCTGAACCGTAGTTACCAAATCAATCTTAGTAATTTAGGGTTCCTCTCATTCCCACTTGTTCGCCCTCTAGCACGTAGATGGATAATGGTCGATATTTTTTAGCCAGGTCGAGCTTAGGGTTTTGGAGAGGGCTAGGTCCTATATTACTTTTGAGATAGCTAAGGAGATTCTTGAGGTGGTTGAAATTTTTGACTCATCTGACTCCGCTGATTCTTTAACTGACTTTTCAAGACCTACAAACCTCATATTCCAAGGCACGATCCTAAGCCTTCTCTGCCCAGCAGTCCTTTCGACCTACCCGATGCAGTTTATTTCCTCCTCGATGCCGCCTCAAAGTCCTATAATATTTTTTCCTTCTGAGGTAGACATCACTGCAACTTCTCCATGAGGCGGTCGACCTGCATCTTCTCCGTCCACCACCAATGCTCTAGTGGTTCCTTTAACTGATGCGTTATTGTCGTATACTCTCGATCCCGAGGCTGTAAGTTTTTTTTTTTTTTTTTTGTGTCTAATCCTCGCTATTTTCCTTGTAGGGTCCCAATGACATCCTTCAGTCTATTTAGGATGCCTTCGTCGTTTGGGACCTCCACAAGTCCACTTCTCTTAGTAATTTAGGGTTCCTCTCATCAATGTTAGGTATGTCATTTTTTGCTCTCTCGGTCTCTCCTCTGGGTTTTTCTTTGCTTTTATTTTTGGATCAGGAGGTAGGGTTGCCGGTTGCATGTTGAGATCTATAATGTTGATTGTTGATCCATTTCGTATAACTTTTATATCTGAAGTTTGAATTTTGGGAATTAAGACTGATATATGCAAGAGATTATTTCAAATCGTGGGGTATAAATTTTCCTTGAATTTCAGTGATTTTTCAGGAATTTTGTTCCAGTTATATGTGGGGTATAAATTTTCCTATAGAAGTGATTGACAAATGTTTATCCACAGATTATGGTCATTAGCTTTTGTAGGTTTTCTTGACATTGATTGCTAGTCACTGGCAATGTAGATCTGCTAGCATAACCTGTTGACTGTTACGTCTCACCTCCATTATTTGTCATTTGGAATTCTATTTTTATTTGTGTATGCTTTCTCTTCCTTATATTACTCAACTTTGTTGACTAGAGCTCATCTTTTATTGGCTTTGCATTTATCTTTATTGTTCATTTGGTGGGACTAAACTTTTCGAAAAAGTCATGGAGGCTGCTGGGACTACACTTTCTTTCACAAGTTATAGGGAGTTTGATATTACTTAATTGCATAACCCATCTGCAGAGCTTTCTGGACAAGAATTTTGGTGGGGTTTATAATCTAATTCAGCTGCTCACTTGCTGTGATAAGGTGATTGTTTAATGTTTAATGTTAATATTTTACAACCTTACTGATTTACAAAGTATTCTGTTCTTCCAAATCCAGCATAACGGTTTGCGAGCTTCTCATCATGGCCAAATTTTGATGGTCAGAGTTTCATGTCTGGTTTTACTAGAATTTATGTAGATTTCGAACTGACATATAGAGCTGTTGGTAATATTATCAAAATGTAAAAAGTAGATTTCTAACAAAAGAAGTTTCACAGGATCATTGTTTAAAGCACGCTTCAAAAAGTTATAATACCACCAAGTGCTCGGGCAGTCCTCAAAGTGGAAAGGTACACAAAATTTTATGATTTTCTATATTAAGTTAGTGCATCTTATGGAGGTAATTGAAGGGCTTGTACAGTTCTTAGTGATTTCCTGTGTGATGCCTATTTTGATAGTTTATGTGTTGAAGTTTAATGTTATGTATTGTTATGCTCGGCTTATCTTTGACTTAGCATGCCGGTTTTTGGGTGATTGTTTCCCTTTTGTTTCTATCTAGTACGTTACTGGGATTGTGCATGGCCACATGGCATTCAAACTTATAAACTAAAAAAAAAAAAAACCAACAACTTATGAATCTAAGCACTAAAGATATAATAAACTGTTTGCTCATTGTTTTAACCTAATGTATTCAAGCCAATGTTCTTCGTTATTTTACTCTATGTATGTTTTCTTTAAACCTTTGAAACTAATTATGAAAATTTTATAAACTTACATCGACAAGGTACATATTATGAACAGGTTAGGTACGTAAAATGGACAAAAAATGGATATATTGTGATAGACTTTCCAGTGAATATCGTGTTGGAGTTGATGAATTCTTGGAGTTTGCAATTCTTAATTCTGAAAATCGAATGTTAATTAGATGTCCTTTGCCCGTTGTTGCAATATGGAGTTTCATACTCCTAAAGAGGTGAAGCTTCATTTGTTTCAGAAAGGCTTTCTCCAAACGTATTTAGTTTGGACTTGGCATGGTGAATCTAAACCTGTATCTCCTTCTGAAAATTGCCAAGACCTTCCACAAAGTCAACGTTTCAGATGTCATGACTATAGTGATGTAGTTGATATGGTTCAAGATGCGTATGAGCAATGTGATAAAGATCATAGCTCTTTCACAGATATGCTTGAAGATGCTGAAAAGCCATTATATCTAGGTTCTAAACATTCAAAGTTATCGGGTTTAATGAGACTGTATAATGTCAAAGGGAATTATGGGTGGTCTGATAAAGGATTTTCAGCTTTGTTAGAAGCTCTTGCTGATATATTACCAAAAAATAATAATCTACCCAAGTCTATGTATGAGGCAAAAAAAACAATGAAAGTGTTGGGCTTAGATTATGATAAAATACATGCATGTCCAAATGATTGCATTCTTTACAGGAATAAGTTTGCAAATCTTATTGAATGCCCAATTTGTGGACAATCTAGGTGGAAAAGAAAAAATGATGGTTCCAAACAATTGAGAAAAGGGGTTCCTGGGAAGGTGTTATGGTATTTTCCAATTATTCCTAGGTTCAAAAGAATGTTTCATTCACCACAGACAGCTGAAAACTTGATTTGGCATGCAAATAAGAGAATTGAAGACGGCAATCTTCGCCACCCTGCAGATTCACCGGCATGGAATTAATTGACAATAAGTGGCCTGAATTTTCCCAAGATCCTAGAAATCTTCGTTTAGCTCTCTCAAGTGATGGGGTTAATCCGTATAGCAATCAAAGCACCACTTATAGCTGTTGGCCCGTTACTTTGATAACATACAATCTCCCTCCATGGTTGTGTATGAAGAGAAAGTTTATGATGTTGTCTCTTTTGATATCTGGCCCCAAGCAGCCTGGAAATGATATAGATGTGTACCTACAACCTTTAATCGAGGATTTAAAAACCTTGTGGAATGTAGGTGTTGATGTGTATGATGCATATAAAAAAGAAATTTTCAATTTACGAGCTGTGTTGATGTGGACAATCAGTGACTTCCCAGCATATGGAAACCTATCTGGGTGTACCGTTAAGGGATATTATGCTTGTCCACTTTGTGGGATAGGCACTTGTGCACATTGGTTGCCGCATAGTCGGAAAATGTCTTATATGGGCCACCAACGGTTTCTACCACCTGGTCACTCATTTCAAAAACTAAAAAAAGCTTTCATTGGAAAGAAAGAGTGGGATTCTCCTCCTCAATATTTAAAAGGTCAGGAAATATTTAAAATGGTTGAGCATATTCAAACCAAGTTTGGGAAAAGAAAGATCAAAAAGCGAAAACGTGATGATGGTGGTGGTGAAGGTGAAGGTGATGAAGACATTTTTCTGAAATTGTATAAAAAGAAATCGATCTTCTTTGATTTAGAGTATTGGAAATATTTGTTAGTTCGTCATTTATTAGATGTGATGCACATTGAAAAAAATGTGTGTGAAAACATCTATGGTACAATACTTCATCAAGCAGGCAAGACAAAGGATGGGATTAATGCTAGAAAAGATCTTGATCACCTCAAGGTTAGGGAAAAACTAGTGCCTGACACAAATAGCAATGTCCTACCTCCAGCACCATACACTTTGAGTAAAAAAGAGAAGAAAATGTTTTGTGAAACCTTGCAAGGTATCAAAGTTCCAAATGGGTACTCTTCCAACTTTCGTAATCTTGTTTCAATGGATGATTGTCGGCTTCAAGGACTCAAGTCTCATGATTGTCATACTTTGATGCAACAACTACTCCTTTGGCAATTCGAAATTGTTTGCCAAAAAATATTAGAAATGCCATAATCAGGTTGTGTTTTTTTTTTCAATTCATTGTGCTCTACGGTAATAAATCCTGATAGTCTTCACCTATTGCAAAAGGAACTTGTTATCACCCTGTGCTTACTTGAACAGTACTTCCTACCCAATTTCTTTGACATCATGATCCATTTGACTGTCCATCTAGTTGAACAAGTTAGGTTATGTGGGCCAATTTTTCTTCTTTGGATGTACCCTTTTGAGAGAGATATGAAAAGACTTAAAGGTTATGTTCGTAACCGCAACCACCCTGAAGGATGTATTGCTGAAAGTTATGTTGCTGAAGAAGCACTTGAATTTTGTGCTGATTACTTTGCAAATTGTGATTCCATTGGACTACCAACTGGTTGTCTTATTGATTTTACAATCGAAAGGCCATTAGGATATGCACACATAAAGGAAGTAGATGCCCATATGTTGAGGCAAGCACACCTTTGTGTTCTAATGAATACCCCTGAAATCCAATCATTAATAGGGTATGTTTGTGTCTAATTTTTTTTAATTTATAAGTTATTTGTTTATTAATATTTGTATAACATTTGGTGTCACTATAGGGAGCATATTCGATATTTGCAATTAAAATACCCCCGTCAGTCAAAGAAACCTTTGTGGTTGCAAGCTGAACATACTCGCACATTTTGTGATTGGGTTGAAAATAAGGTTTGTAGTGGTAAACACATGTTTATATAATTTTACTCATAAATTGTTCGTATTAAAGTAATTATTGTTCTTTTGTGATTTCAAACAATAGGTAGGAGAAGATAAGGCAAATAATGTGCCAATTGATGATACAATATGGTCGTTGACAAGTAAACTGCGACCAAGTGTGGTAACATATCCCAGCTACCAGATTAATGGTTCAAGTTTTACGACGAAGGATCGGGACAACAACCGTGAAACACAAAATAGTGGTGTTATGGTTGTTGCTAATACTTTGCAAATTTCAAGCTCAAAAGATAAACATCCTCATTCTGGGAACATGAAATTTTATGGGGTCATTGATGAAATTTGGCAACTTGATTATTTGATGTTTAAGAAAACAGTTTTCAAGTGTTCATGGGTGGACGATAGAGGGGTTAATATTGATGATTTAGGGTTTACTGTAGTTGACTTGAATCGGATAGGCTATAAATCTGATTGCTTTATTCTTGCTGGTCATGCAAAGCAAGTATTTTATGTTAAAGACCAGATTGATAATAGAAAATCAATTGTCTGTTCAGTGAAAGAAAAAGTTAGCTATTATTCCAGTGGAGATGGTTGTGATGACATTGATGTATATGCACCATTATCCAACAAACTTCCACTTTGTAATTTGAATGATGATGATGATGTGGGAGAATTCCAGTAGATAAAGATTTGTAATTTTATAATTTCATTAGGCTATGAATATGACAGTTTTTGAATTATGTAAGTGGTTTGTTTCTTATATTAAATGACACTTTTTTATTAGATTCGTCTATCTCTTTTATTTATCTTTACCTTAAACCATTATTTTGTGTCTCTAATTATGTAAGTGATTTATATATGTACTTTATAATATGGATCAGAGAAAGCAGTTTGTTATTAAATGTTATTTAAATGATGTACTTATTTGTTGTTTTCAGTATTGTAGGGATTATAGAGTTATGGCTGAACATGAAGAGATGAATCTTCCAGATCTTGAAGGTAGGCCTTCAAGAAGAAAACAAACCAAGAAGAAAGATTTGCAAAAGGATGGGGATAAAATAGTGGTTGAGTACAATATATACGGAGTTCCTATTGGACAAGGAAGAAATGAGCTGAGAAATTACATAGGAGTTATCGTTCGGGAAACAATTTCGATTACATATGATGATTGGAGGCGTGTGCCCTTAGAGGTGAAGGAGTTCCTATGGCAACATTTTCAGGTTGATATTTTCTTACAATGACAACTATATTGTTAAATATTTATAGTGCTAATATTTTCTTATTTGTGTATAGAAAAAATTTGCTTTGAGTTTAAAGATGAAAGGACAAGTGCTAAAGTTGATGGAGTTTTTCTTAAGGAACTTCAGGAGTGAGTTGGCAAATGAATTTATCATACCTAACAAGAATGACATGAAATCACTTAGGTCACCTCCAATTGAGTATCCAAGCATAAAAGATGGCGATTGGAAGTTGTTTGTAAATAAAGTTTTGTCAGCAGAATTTCAGGTGCGTTTAAAGTTGATTGTGTGTATATGATTAAGTATTTATTAAAATATTTTATCTTTGTGTAGGTAAAAAGTCAACAAGCCAAAGAGAAGAGGGCGAAAAATACCTACAATCATCACTTGGGAAGCACGGGATACAGTGGCATGTTATATAGACATGTATGTATTTTTATTTTTACATTATTATTTATTATTTTCTGGAATCATAACTGATTTACAACCTGGCACAGAAATTGAAAACTGGAACATCCGAAAATGAAATTGATCGGAGTGATGCTTGGATAATGGCAAGAAAAGATAAGGATGGCAATCTACAACCTGCAGTGGCTGCGATAGAGATGAAAATAGTAAATGAACCATAACTCTTAATAGCTGATATAGAAGCATGTTTAATTTCTTACTTGTATTTTTCTGTTTTTTTAGAGTGATCTTAAGAGCCAAGTTGAAGAAGGTTCTTTTCATTCTCAAGGCCCGAAAGATATTTTGACTGAGGCTATTCAGAAGCAACCTAATGGATCTAGAGTGCAAGGAATAGGTCAATTTATCACTCCATCCATGTACTTTCAAATTCCTGAATCTTCAGAGTTTGCAATGGAAAGGAAGAAGTATCAGGAGAGCTTTCAATTTATGACAGCGCAACTTGAGTATATGAATGCAAGGCTGAACGCCTACAGCAACACTGAAGTAGGTAGTTCTAACTTTCCCAAGGCAAAATCTTCAAGTGGCGCTTGCTTAGAGCTTGAACGTTCCCCGAGCATACTTGGAAAAAAAAGGTTAATACATTTGGCGTCTTTTTTAATATCTTCATATATATGTATTATTAAATACTAATAATGAATTAATCCTACAGGTTCAGTTAGTTGTGGGTAAAACTTCACCAAAGTCTGTGAAGAGCAAAATATTGGAGGATCCTATTAAAGTTGGTGTGCCAAATGATGATCAAAAAGAACAAAACATTGAAGCAACTTCAAGAATAACTCCAACGAAACCTAAATTGACTCCAAGAAGATCTCCGAGGTTAACTCCTGCAGTAAAGGAACCAAAAAATGAAGTAGTTGTGAAAAAAACAAATTGCAAGAAAGCTGGTTCTTAAAAAGAACACGAGGGCAGCTGCACAAACAAGAAAACAAGATAAGAGTCCATACATGCAAATGTTTTTTATGCTTGTTAAGAGCTGTTTTCCGAATTTGATAAAGATTGATTATGACATACCAATTTTTGGTATTACTTGGAAGTCATACTTAGACAAAGCAATTTGCGAAGAAATCATGGATTTTAAGGAGGTCTCAAACTGTGCTATTAACATATGGATCAAGTATGTTTTCTTTTACCTCTTTCTTCATTTGTTCTAAATGTTTTATAAATATTTACTTTGTTTTTATGTTTATCTTGTCTTAGGCACTTATACGATGAGATGGATAAAACTGAAACTGCCAAACCAGTTCAGTTTGGAAATTTTGAGATGATACGTCCATCAAAGGTTGCTTTGAAAGAAGGACCTCAATACATTTCAAAACTGTTAGGTATGATAGAGTTGGGGCAAATCATATTGATCCCATACAACCCAAGGTAATAATTTTTTAATTTTTTTAGTATTCAATTTCAAGTTATGTAATCCAGATTTTTATTACCCTTTCTTTCTTATTTAGCTTTCACTGGGTGCTTCTTGCAATTGACATAGTACGACGCACGATATATTATCTGGATCCTAAGGGGAATAATCCTACTGATGAGTTGATGCAAATTGTTAATCAGTTAAGTTATAGTTGTTTTCTCTTTATTTTAACATTGGGTTTATTGTTGCATTATTTATATGATATCCAATTATAATTTTTTGTAGGGGAATTAGAGTGTATCAATCTTTACATTCTAATAATAAGAGCGGTAGTGTGACTTGGGTATCTGTGAAGGTACAAAGTTATGATATATATATATTTTTGTGATATGCAACAATGAGAATATTTAGAATATGTCTAAATGAACTAATATTGATATGATAATTCTTTTTTATAGTGTCCAATGCAGCCTGGAAGTTTTGAATGCGGTTATTATGTGATGAAATACATGCAGCAAATTGTAACAAATGTGAACATTCTAAAAGACAATGTAAGTTAACAATAGTTAAGTTTTATCACTAGTCAATTAAGATATCTTTTCAATTAAGATATCTTACTTCTAACTTATAAATATTTTAAAGTTCAAGGGGATTAATGAGTACACTCTGGAAGATATAACGCAACTCCGTGATGATTGGGCAATATATGTTGCACATATAATCACACAGTATAATGAAGAGGTAATTACAAGGACATGTTTTACAAAGGTGATTATTACTTCCTATTTTTTCACTTTAATTCATGACATATTGGGAAATCTTCTATTCTTGCAGAATACAAATGACAAGGACAACATAGCTATTGTTCGTTGAGTTAATGAAGTAGTATGGTATTTCTCTTTTCTGTAAATTAATACATTCTTGTTTCTACTTTTAGCTTAGAATTTTTTCCCCAGATTTTTTACTTCAGTGAAAGCAATATGAATCATATCTTTTATTTCAGTTTTATGCCCTGATGGGTTTAATTTGGTGGGTTAATTTGTTTTATTTGTGAGTTTTGCTAGTGGGTAAGATTGCTTTGAGACTTGAAAGTTAAAACAATCATGATGTAAAATATTCTATTAACAGTGTCTCGATGTTCTCTATGTCAGACATGAACTTGGAGATAGTTTTTTACCTGATGAAGTTTTGCCATGTTCTGATTGATACTTGTTGAAACCTTTGGGGGATATGGCACCTGTCATCTGATGTGCTTTGAGGTGCAGCATGAATGCTATGGAAGCAGTATTTGATATATTGAGATCTAAAATGTTTATCTCATCTATTTTTATGGCAATTACCTGGAATGTTACATTCTAGTACATTTTGAGCTTTGAACTTTTAGTTTCCGGAATTCCATAATGAACAACTATCTTGTCATCTTGATTTGCTTCCTGCATTTGGAAACAGTATTAGATCATGTCATCTGATAAACTTCATCTGGTTCATGAGATCCTTTTATTTCAGTTTTATGTCCGTATATTATATATATATATATGTGTGTGTGTGTGTGTGTGTGTGTGTGTGTTATTGATTTGTTTGTTTTGGTGATTATGTAGCGGTATGAAAGATACAACTTGTTATTATGGATGCCATTTGGTTTTTTATATGCATGCTCTTAGGTTGTTGGTATGGTTATTGTCAATAAGTGCTTTATGTGACAAAAATTAGATTAGGGTTAATTTTGTATTTTTATTTGGATGTATTTAATGTTTTTATTTATGAAGATATCGATTTTTTTTGGAAGTCCATCTAATTCTTAACATTTGGTTTATAATTTCAGATTTTGTGCCATATATCATATTGTTGGGGGATTGTTGCAGGCTTCTCAACAAGTATCATGAATTTTGGTGGGGGCATGACATTTTGATGGACTTTAAGAGTAGTTTTTGAAATATATATATGTTAATTTAAAGATTGTCTATGGAGTTTTTGTATTCATCATGTGATACTGTTGAATTGATTAATACGATTAATCTATTATATTGCGAATTTTATATAAATGTAATTTTTTAGTTTTTTATTTCATTGAGGTATATATATATATATATATATATTTTATGATTAATTTAATTACAAAAAATAAGAAATATAATTGTGAAATTACGATTTTTAAATTTTAAAAGATATTGACGGATATTGATACTATAGTAACAATAATTACTGACACTAAAAATCAAATATATGCGATATACTGATACTGCAGTAACAAAATTACTGACACTATAGTATCACTAAATACTGATGATATAGTGTCAATAATTTACTGACACTAAAATAGTGTGAGAGATTACTGATACCATAGTGTCAATAATTTTCTGATACTACAGTATTAACGTTTACTGACACTAAGAATCACTGACACTAGAAACTAGTGTCAGTGATTTCTGGCTGCGGCAACACTGACACATTTATATTGTCAGTAAAACCCTTTACTGACACTAATTTAGTATCAGTAAAAGCTTTTTCTTGTAGTGCTGTGTGTCTTTGAGTTGTTTTTTTATCTTTGTGATGTGTGGCTGTGTGAGAAGTCTAAGGTTTTAGGGGCTGCTGTTGGTTATTATTCTCGGGTGTGTTGAGTGTTTAGGGTTGATCTGTTGTTTGTTTGCTGAGAGTTTTTTTTTTTAATGAGAGATGGAGAGGTGTTTAAGGTTTATTAGGGTTGAGTTACCGAGTGTGAAGAGAGACCAAGGAGCCGAGAGAGAGAGAGAGGGATGTTTTAGGGTTTGTGTTGTGTATGATGCCGTGAATGAGAGATGAGAGAGGAATAGGGTTGGCACAGGTCCCTTTTTATAATGGTCATCCAAGGGTTAGAGTTGTGCATGAATTTTCAAAACAAGTAAACAAATCAAATAAATATAGGGTGTGTTTAATTTAAGGAAAAAATATTTATATTTTTGGTGGGGGAATATATTTAAATTGGTAGGTGATTTATTTAAATTAGGAAGAGATTTGATTTGATTTGATTTAGGAATGGGATTTATTTGGATTTGATTGGATTTAATTTAATTTGTGACATGTGTTAAATGTGATTTAATATTTTTGGATTGGGCTTTGGGCGAAATGGGCTTTGGATGGGTTGCGAGGGTTTTGGGCCGAGGCTAAAATTTTAAAACATAGATTAATTGGGTGAACCCGAGGCCAATTAGCGAGTTAAATTTGTTGATGTATTTATTTCTTGAATTTTCCCTTCTGACGTCCGTTTTCCCGCGACTCCCGCAACTTATCGGGTAGTGCCTCCATGCGAGGCTCATCATTGGGCTTCATGCAAAAATGCAGTGTCTACAGGTAGATTTGCTAGAATAGACCAGGAAGATTCAAGTTCAGATTCAGAACACATATTTGAAAAAAAATTTGCCACATCATCCGCGTTTAGCGCACATAATATAAGTGAATACGAGAGACCACCCATGAGGACTCTTGAAGAGTACCTCCACCCAACTCACACAACTATACCTTCGTGCATAATGTTTCCTCCTAATGCACCACACATAGATTTTAAACCTGGGATGATACAATATCTCCCAACTTTTCACGGTTTAGAGAGAAAAAATCCTTATGTGCACATTAGAGAGTTTGAAGAGGTAGTAGCAACCTTCCATGACCGGTTTGGAACCACTAACACAATTAGACTTAAGTTCTTCCCATTTTCCCTTAAGGATAAAGCTAAGAGTTGGTTGTATTCTTTAAGAACTAGGTCAATAGGATAATGGAGCGAGATGACATATGTATTTTTCAACAAATACATCCCACACCATAAGACTAATGCCTTGAAAAGATAAATCTCCACCTTTTCCTAGAGAGACAGTGAAACCCTTTATCAAACGTGGGAGAGGTGTAAAGAGATGCTAGCTAGTTGCCCTCACCATGGATATGAGAGTTGGCACTTAGTAAGTTATTTTTATGATGGTCTAACCCCTAAAGAGCGCCAGTTTGTTGAGACTATGTATAATGGTGAGTTTATACGAAAGGACCTTGATGAGGCATTTGAGTACTTAGATGACCTAGCTGAAAAATCTCATACTTGGACTGGACCTAATGCCATAGAGAGCACTGATAGGACACACACTCCTTCTAGTAGAGGCATACACCACTTCAGGGAAGAAGATAGTCTTATGGAACATGTTGAGCTATTAACTAGACAGATATGAGCCTTACAAGCCAGAGATAGCAAGACCAAGTATTCAGTCGCCCACCTAGAACCTCAAGAGTATCTGGTATATGGTGGGATGGGAGGGACATATGGAGAACAATACAATGCATTAGGGACGTACCAGAAGCCTTATACACCATATCCAGATACCTATAACCTTAGTTCGCGAAATCATCTCAATCTAAGTTGGAGACATGAGTCTCAACAGCCTAGTCAAACACCACAACCTAGAAGTTATAGTGCTCCCGAATATCACACATCTGCCGCCCCTAGAAATTCTTTAGCAGACAGTGTGCATGCATTTATAGAAGCCCAGAGTAAAACCAACTAATGGTTTGAGTCATTGATAGCTCAGGTAGCTGAATATAATAGGGAGATTAAGAGTCAGATCTCTAAGTTAACTAATGTCCTGAGTGTGCATGAACAGGGAAAATTTCCATCTCAGGCTCAACCAAATCCATAAGGGCAACACATGGCACATGCTGATCATGAGACAGCCAATGTAAAAGGTGTCAATGCTATATTCACGAGGAGTGGTAATGAGGTAGACGTGCAGAACACTTCCAACACTATAAAAGGCCCTAAGGATAATAGTGGTAACACATCTCAGGAAGAACAAGAGACTCTTTTCCCAGTTAGAGTACCATTTCCTTAAGCACTTAACATTTTTCATGTCGAGAAACAACCATATGGTGATGATGAGTTTCAATACTCATACATGCTAGAAATAGTCATGTCCGAAATAGCTTCTCTACACCATGAATCAAATCCTCCTGAAGTGAAAGTGACACCAAAGAACCAAAAAATGAGGAAAAGGAAAATTATGGCTCAATTAAAGATCATACATGAGAGATTAAAAAGGAGATTGAACCAACTTTTCCTTATGTTCATTACCAAATTTCAGCCACCAGACCCTGGGGGATCAATGGATAAATTGTCACGGCTAGACAAAAAATTCCCTCTCATGCCTTCATCAGTTCACTAGATGGAAGCCACCATGACAACTTAAGTGGTTACGTCTGGCTGAAGACGTTAAACTTAGCGCCAGCGGAGAGGCAACCATTGCATATGTATTTTATTTTAATTTAATTTATTTATTTTATTTTATTTTGTTGTGTGCTAATTGCATGTTTATTTTTATTTTTTTGCATGAGTGTTTATGCAGGAGTTGGCACAACCTATACAGCCACACAACTAAAATCTTACCAGCAGGTACCTGATCAACTCTGCGCCTGGTAGTGTTGTTCTTTAATCATTTCTCTTTATATTTATCTTACATTGATCACAATGCAAGCTTTAAGTGTGGGGGTGTATGCATGCGCATGATATTACCTGTTATATATTTAAAAAAATTATTTTGTTTTGTTTGTTTTTAGTCCTTTATAGTTAAACATAAGTCATATGATGATATTGTTTGCTTTAGGGTGAAATCTTAGAAACGATAAGTCATTTAATGTACTTTTTTCTGATACTTTGAGTAGTTGATCTATGTTAGACTCGTAAGCACTTAACTATAGGTTTCTAGCAGTGAAAACCTAAGTAGTTGGCAAGGTGACTAGTTGAAGAAATTGCATGTCGATGAATGACCGTTTGCTTAGATGTCTATCCTGATTTACTATTGTTATGATGTGTGGTATGGTTAAAAATAAAGGAAAAAGTCTCTAAGGAAAGAAATCAAACCACCTATAACCGATAAGCGTGAAGCTACCCATGGGCGAGTATTAGGACCACCATGAGCAGAAATGCTACCTTAAAGGGTATGTGTGTTGAAAAAAGAAAAGAAGAAAAGAAAACGAAGAAAAAAAGAAACAAAAAGAGACAATAAAAGAAAAAAATAATCATATTATACTGAGCACATAAGGCAATTACAGAGCATAATTGAGATATCTAGATTGGTTTGACCTATCGGATCCCAATTTTTAAACGAAATCATTGAGTTGGTTTACCTAGGAATTAAGCTGTGAATGAACCTTTACACACACACACACAATGAGGCTGGCTTAAATAATTTATTCAAGATCTTGGATTTAAATTGCATTGAGTACTTTGAAGGGATTTCATTACTAGGCATTCTTTGAGGACAATAATATGTATAACTATTGGGACTATTTAATTTTGTTATTTTTATTTTTGCATGTGTTTTTAAATGACGTTTGTGGGTGTCGTCGTTGTAAGCCCTCACGAGACTATAACTCGTCCACTAGGGATACCTAGGGGTTTAAAGGCTTATTGCATACGCTAAATGCAATCGTGATCCCTACAAAAGTGGCTTAGGTAGTTTTATTTAGTTTAGTTCTTATTTTATTTTTACGCTTGAATTGCTAGGGACTAGCAATAAGCTGGTTAGGGGTTGTGATAAGTGCATAAAAGTGTACTTAGAACACTGCTAAATCGACTTAATTATTATATATTTAATCTTAATTAGAGTTTATTTTGTGCTTTATTATTAAGAGCAATGGAATATGAAGCTTGGAGTAATTACATATGTTTCGGGACCATACGGATGCATCAGAAGCATGCGGGAATAGTGAAAATGAAGACAGCACGAAACCAAATTTTTCCCACTGCCACGCATCGCGATGAGCCAACTTTGGAAATCGTGACGCACAACCAGATTTGACACTCATACAAAGGCCAGCAGGTTTGGCGCCGCGGCGCCCCGGAACGCCCCAAAACCCTAATTTTGACATGTTTGATGCGCATAATGACTCCGGAACTTTTCAATATAAACCCAACTTCGTCCAAACCCTAAGAGGAGAAAATCAGAGAGAAATAAGAGAAATACAAAGAACAAAGAGCCACAATAATAAAATCAAGAGAGGAGAATGAAGAACTTCAAGGAAACCATGACGTCTCTCCGATCTATCAAGGTTGTATCTCTATTCCGCATGGAGAACTAATCACCTAGGCAAAGCTAAAGATGAACTCTTGTATCTAAACTTCTTATATTTATGTTGTTGGTTCCTAGAAACTCTTTTAACGTTTAATAAAATTGATGGTTGTTATTCTTTATTATCTTATGATTTCTGAACCCAGAGACTGTGTTTTGTCAACTCCCATATAGATCCAGTCATGCTTCTTCTATGTGTGATTTGCTAACCCAATTGTGACTGGTAAAGTTGTTTTATGTGTTGGTCTTCTGTTGCAGTATTGCCTGAAGGTATATTGTCGATGTTAGATAGCTCGTAATGATAACTTTTGTATGCTGTTAACATAGAGAAAATAGTCATTGATTACCTTAGAATTTGACATGTGTAGAATTGAATATCTTCCGGTTGTTGGTTTGAGATGTGAAACCTTCAAGTGAGTAATAACAGGAATCAATAACTGAACATATGAGTTTAGTACAAGAGGGATTCCCAATGCTTTGACATCTTTCTCTATAGATATTCTTAACTACTTTTATATAGTTTCTATCTTACATCATTAATTCATTCTTTCTACTTAATTTAGTTACTGCTAACGTTTTGTTTAAGTAAATTAGTTTCTTGTAACCATCTCTCTAAGGAATCGACACCCCAACTATACTACGATAACCACAAGTACTTTTAGGGCGTAATCAGTGATAAAGAAAAGGCCACACACTTTCGGGCCTATGGATAAATTTGTTTATGCTATTAATCCTGACTCTTCATTTGATGCAAAGAATAAGATACGACAACAATGTTTGGATATATGCTTTAGAGCATCATGTAATATGTAAACAAAATTATTTGATTTAATAAACGATACATTATTCATTTATCAAATTATTTTTGATTTAAATCGCATATTATAAATTGTCTTGTATGTCATGGATTACTTATGTACATTCAGACTTAGTGTATGAGTGTCATGCACAAGATGATTTAAGTCTAAAATTAGTCATCTAAAATAGTCTATAAAGAGCAAACAAAGAGGGTACCCTATTTGTGGTTTATCTATAGCTGCGATCAATTCTATAAAGATATGGCGACCTTGATCCGAGATCGTTCATGTGGTGACATGAAAATGAAGACATCTTATATGATGTGATCATATAGGATTGGACCTAGATAGAAATGAATATCTTATAATATTCGTTAAATAAAGAATTTAATACCAGTCTACTAGATGGTCATATATAGATTGATCTGAATCCAAAGTGTACTACGAACTTCTGCATAGTAGGCTACATATTTTGATTTACATGGGTGAGATTGACGTAGTATTCCTGATCAATAACTTCATACTTTGGGGGACATGGTTTGATGTGTGGCTTGTGATGTTATACATAGATATGGAATCCACTCATTCTTACAAGAAGTATAGGAGTATCTTCATTAAGGGTTGATTCAGTACTTGAATGGTTAGAGCGCTCAAATCTTTCTATTACTAATAAATAGATTAATATTCATAATAGTTATGAATAAATCGTTCATTAGAGAATCAATGGTACTAAAAGTACAAAAATAATTATGGGGCATAACAGACATTATGACCCGACTCTACTTATGAGATACTCGTGGAAGGTTAATCTATATGTAATAATTATATCGATAGACATCGATGTATATAAAATATATGCAGCGACGAGAGTGAAACTAATTTAGGTTTTTAGTGGAATAACCTTAAGTTAATAATTCAAAATATTTAATTAAAGAGTTTCAATTAATGTTTGGGAATTATTTGAGCTCGAAAATTATATTATAATTGGATAGTCCAATTATGAACTCACATGTATAATAATTTATTATGCCAAAATTATTAATATGATTAATGATTAAAGTCACAAGACCTATATTAAATAAGTTTAATATAAAGTTTTCAAAATTCATGATTATGAGATCATCATTTAAAGATTAAAAATTGTAATTATTAAATTATATTTGATACTTTAATTATTGAAATTAATGAGTTTGAAATTTGATTTCAATACACATTATTTTAAAAATGTATGTTACATTTTTTAAATGTTGCATATTTAATGTTTTTATTAAGACATTAAACAATATTTGTTGTTATAAAATTTCAAGGGATTTTTTAACAATGGTGGCCGAATTTTGCAAGAGTTTAGGGGTTAAAATTATGAAATGTTATAAAATTTTTCTCGGCAATAAGCAGAGAAACTAACCATTATGCACTTGATATTATTTGGTTATTTATTAGTTAGTGGCTTGTCCGATTGCTGGGCATATTGCAAAATTAAATTACATTTAAGCAAGTTGCTTTTAATGATTTGATGCCCACGATCCTGCACATGCGCACTACATTGTGGAGTGCTTGAGGGATAATTATCTGATCTCATCACAATAACATACATTCGGCAGAATGCAACAAGTCCAAGCACTTGGAAAACAATTGGATATTGACAAAGCACACGTCCAGGTCCAGCAATTGAAGAAGCCATGCACGTTGCCTGCATGGAAATGGAGCTGAACGGTCGCAATCCATAAATTGTTAAATTTGATTTTGCAACTTGATTGGCACTGCACTTCCTTGGTGTTGTGTTTTCGGCAGCATCGATAGAGAGAAGGAAAAAAATTTCAAGATCAATCCCAGAGTCAATAGATGTTTCCGCTGCGCGAGAAATCTTTTCGCAAAAAATTGGTACATCGATTCCTACAAAATATCTACGATGCATTTGTGAAAGAAAGTACACATGATGTGCATCGATATTTGTGTCAATGGGTGTATGAAAATGGTATTGCATTTCATGCCATTGATAATGATAGTTTCAGAAGATTTATGGAAGCAGTTGGTCAATTTGGTACGAGATATCAACCTTCATGCCAATATGAGTTGAGGGAATCGTTGTTGAAAGAAGAATATGGGCGAACTAAAGACTTACTCAAGAAGTAAAAAGAACAGTGGGCTAAGAATGATTGTTCTATTATGACCGATGCTTGGAGTGATCGGAATAGAAGAAGTATCATGAACTTGCGTGTCAATTGCAAGGAAAAAATAATATTTCTTTCTTCAAAGGAAGCTTCAGAAGATTCACATACAATAGAATATATCTTCAGTTATGTTGAAAAATGTATTGAAGATATTGGACCAGAATATGTAATCCAAGTTGTGACAGACAATGCTTTGAATAATATGGCTGCAACAGATTTAATGAAGATTAAAAGGCCGAGTATATATTGGACTTCATGTGTCACTCACACGTTGAACCTTATGCTTGAAAGTTTATTATAAATACCTCATAGTTTTCATAAATAAAAAAAAAATTGGCAAACCTTCTCAAAAGCTCACACACGACCCCCTCACCCCCATTCACGCATGTTTGGAGAAGTGGCCACCGCCGGCAAGCGAGGTGGCACTGGATAGTGCGTAGGACCACCCCTGTCCATTGGTGGCCGGCAGCCGACAAGAAAATAGAGAATTAACACGCATGTCACTATTTCGATCTTGGCTCGCCTACTCGATTCACAGGTCAAGCCACCCATCCAATCGAAGTTCTTAGAATGTACTACAAGGTTGTGGTGACATTTTTATCGATCAGTGCTTGATTTCAAATAAAAACGAGGTAAAAATATACAGTGAATAATGCTACCCATTCTCCCAGAAGCTTCGATTCAAATTCTATCAATTCCTACGCGTTCATGGGAGCATGGAGAGTCCTCAGGTACCCTTGGAATCTCTGTAAGGCCTCCCGATAAAAACTCATTATTTAGTGTAGTTATTTTATGTTCGGATGCTTCCAATAGTGTCATAGAGTCATGTATTGACATGTTTTGAATTGGATAAGCTAGAATCTATTGAATTTTTGATATTGGTAGAATCTAGATGAAATCAGAATGAATTGGATTGATTCGATAAATTATGCGAGTTTTCGATAAGATCGGGTTTCACGTGTGTCTGTGATTTGATGAACGTAATGATAAATATTGGTTAATTATGATATTATGATAATTTTTAGATAGTTTTGGAAAGTTTCGGATGGTCCAAGATCCTTCTGTAGTGTTATCAGAAGCTTTTACAAAAGATTTTCTGAAAACACGTAACTCAAAGATTTAAGTTGTCTGATTATCCTGGAATGGTATATTATGATGTATAAAGAAGATTAGAATGATTTTGGGAGGAACCTGAAAGATCTGAAAGGTTCCAGATCCGTTTGTAATGTTTCCGGACTTTCGGGAGATTTTTGGATTTTAGATCGAAAATTGAATTTGATGCTATAGATTTGTAGTATATGATGTTTTAAGAGTAACAATACTGAAATCCTCAAGATTTGACTCGATTTGGATATTCTGGGAAGATCCAGAAGTTTGTTATAGTTAGTCGAGAATTCCACATAACAACAAATCTAATCATTTTTTACCGTTTGTTTTGACAGATTTGATTAAGATCGGGAGTGTTTGCATAGCCAGGTAAGTATTCTGTGCAATGAATACTTGATGTATAGTTTGTTTGTTTGCTTGCTTGCTTGTTTCTATAAGATATATATATATATATATATGCATTCATATAGAGATACATTGGTATGACCGTCTTTTGAAAAAGCATAAGATATCGTGTTATCCTTTCTTGATTTGTGAGTTTCTTTCCAATGGATATTGGATTTGATATGTGTTTTGTGATGTTCATGACATGTATGGATACTCTTGTTTATTTATTTTTCGGAAAAATTATTTTGGAAATTTTTTTCGAAAATGATTTGCTTTTGTTTAATTCGGTGTTTGTTTTGATGAGATATGATATGTTTCCGCTACAGTGCCCATACTATATTTTTATTTGTTTTATGATTTTTGAAACCGCTGTGGTGCTTGTATAGGGTCCGTCCATCTGAAAATTTTAGAACTTTTAAAAGTTTTTAATGATGCTACAAATATTTTTAGTGGGATTTTTTATCCTATAATAAATTTATTTCTTGTTGAATGTTTGAATATTGTTAGTACTCTATATGAGCATGTTGAAAATTCACATGTTAATGATATTGTTTTAATTAAAGCTATTGTTGTTATGAAGAAAAAATGACTGATTTATTTTAAAGATATTCTACTGCTTTATCTTATTGCCATAATTTTTATCCTAGATTTAAATTAGAAGGTTTGAATAGTGGCTTACAAACTTACTATACATATTTAGGAATAGCTGATGAAATTAATATTAAAAAAAATAATAGATAAAATAAAAATTGATTTAATAGATTTATTTAATGATTATGTTAGTAGATTTAACTTGCAATCATCAGGACAATCTAGTAGCGAACCCGTAATATATTCAAGACTTAGAGTAGGTGATCGTTGGTTACTACTACGAAATAAACACATAGGGATAACACGACTAATAACCCGAAATTAGATAATGTAACACCCCAAAGAAATTTAGGGACTATTATGCTAAAGGTGGCATAATACGTGATATGAATCATGTTCAAGCATATATGTGCTCATGAAATGACTTTTGGACATTCGGTAAATTCCTTACAGTTCCGATACGAAATTTGTTCCATGTTCCACTCCGAATAACCTTAGTATTGGGGCCATAAATTATTCATACGATCTCCAATTTTTATGCAACTTATATTGTCGGAAAGCTAAGACCGAGAACTATAACTTCCGCACTGGATATTTTTCCAAATTTGAATCAGAAATAAGTCAAAAATTGAGATTTCTGTGACTGCTACAGTGGAGTTTGAGAATAGACTAGAAATGAGTGATGTGGACAAATCTCAACCACTCATTTTATCACAAAAACATCAGCCACCTTGCCTATAAATAAGGCACTATTCATCCATCCTTTTGAGAAGCCAAAAACGTGAGCTTGGGTTAATGAAAATCTTCAAACAAATTCTTCGCTCTCAATAAATAATGAAGGAATGGTGATGAGTTCTCAAGGTTTCTTGGTCAAGTAAGCTTCATTTCTCTTTCTATCTTCTCAATTTTTAGTTTTGAACAAAGAATACAAAGTCCCAAATCCACACCTAGTAGACCCTAAAATTTAGAATTGCTTAATTGGCTTTGATTAAGTTTCTAGCATGTATTTTGGAGAGTAGCATGATAGTATTAGCATGTATTGAGGCCTTTCTATGTGTGAATGTGTTGGGGGGATTGAATATGTTTCTTGTGTATTGATGTTGATCAATTGGTATATAGAAGTTAGGGATTGAATATGCTTCTTGTGAATTGATGTAGAAGTTTTGAGAAGTACCTATGTGAAGGTGTTAGTGTAATGGTGTGAGGATTTCTTGAGCATTGTCCTTGAGGAGTTGGTGCTAGGCCCTAAAATCGGGCTAGTGTCGCGACGCTCAACACCCAGCGTTGCGACGCGTATCAATCATAGGCTCTCTGTCTAGGGTCTGATCGTGTGGGCGTCGTGACGCTCAACATCTAGAGTCGTGACGCATAACGAGCAGAGGCTCTACCTTGGGTCTGATCTTGTAGGCGTCGCGATGCGCCAGACTTGGTGTCGCGACTCAGGACAAAAATAGTTTCATACCATTTCAATTTCAACTTAGGATGTTAGAGACCACCCTAAGGATTTCGTATCATCTCATATACACGCAGTATGATATGTCACAAGCATAATACTGTTAGAGTTGGTGCTCTGAGCTCCAATTTCTTATGTATTTCCCTGTAAATACTTTTGTATATATTTTATTAATGAATAAAATAGACAGTTTCTATAATATAAATTCTTTTATTATATAGTAAAGACGTGAATGACCATAGAGTGATTGGTTATGATACAGTTGCAAAAGCGTCGCAACTGACATTGAGTAATATCATAACAATATCATTCTTTAACTGTTCTTGGTCAAGGTTTACAATTACTTGGTCATTAAGTAAACCCACTGAGACCGGTACGTGTCGTATATTGGAATATTAGATTCTAATGGTTTCTCAATGGACCATGAGTCTCGGGAGACTCGTATAGACACGTAGGTGTTTATATCGAATAAACACTGAACGACTCACTGAAGATTCTTAATAGATGGTACACCAACATCAATAAGAATCTTCTCGGGTTAAGTGAGCATAATGATCTTTCTACTTGAGATACCACTGTGGATATATGAGGTATCCTCCACACTTTGATGACAGTCACGTCATCGATCTATTTAGATTAGACATCCGCATGTTCGTTGGGTGTGGACCGATCCTCATGATATCATGTGCGTATCAAGATATGATCCGTCAGTTCTGTGTACAGAGCATAGGTATCCATTATAGAATTAGCAATCTGTTAAATCCATGGGCCTGTGGTGTTGGGGTTGGTGCTCAGAGCGCCAATCCGGACCGTATTTATGTCTGATTCATGAATACAAACATCCCTTTTTCCCTTAATATTACTAATTTATGGTTGCACCTCTTGTTTTTATATACGTATTCAATCTGATTACGATTAGATTGAAACTAAATGTGGTTTAGTGATATGTATATATTAGACAAAGGCCCGATAATATATAAGGCAGTACACAGTTACAAAGTTAGTTTGTAATTGACATTGGGAAGTGTCACTGTTAAATGTATATTATCAAACATAGTTCCTGGTCAAGATTTACTAACACGGGTCGGTTAGTCAAATCTGTTGAGACCAGTACATGTCGTATATCAAGACTTGGTCCGATGGTTTATCCCAATGAACCATGAGTCTGGGGAGACTCGTATAGACGTGTAGGTGTTTATAGTGGATAAACACTGAACGACTCACCGAAGATTCTTAATAGATGGTACACCAACATCAATAAGAATCTTCTCGGGTTGAGTAGCACTTGTGATTCTTAGACTTGAGATGCCATTGTGGGCACATGAGACATCTTCTACACTTAGATGGCAGTCATGTCACTGATCTATTTAGATCAGACCTCCGCCTGTTCGTTGGGTGTTGATAGATCCTCAGGGTGTCCTATGTGTATCAAGATAAGATCCGTCAGTTCTGTGTATCAGAGCATAGGTAGTCCATATGATTAGCAATCAGATAAAACCATGGGCCCGTGTATAGTTTGGAAGCCGTTTCTAAACATTCTTTTAGAGATTGCTAATAGAATAGTCGACTGGATAATCCCTATAGAGATTTGACGTTTACATCTATATCTCTGTGATTTATCCGGATACCTGTGACGAGGAATTATACATTTGCCATGACCTCGACCTGTATGATTCAGCGAGTTTATCCGTGATCGTCATAATTTACGGGTGGATAAATTATGGACACGAAATTTGATTTCGTGACGGATATACCTGAATCTAGAGAGTCTCAATAATGAAACATACTCGTAGAGCACTAGAGTAACATTTATAAATAATATTGATTATTTATAAAGTCATTTAAAGGTTAAACGTAAAATACATGTGTAAGGACCCGATAGTCATTTCCTTAATTATTGTGTATTTACATTTAATGCTTGATTAATTTAAATACACATTAATTAATAGTCAAATTGAGATATTTGACTAATATCATAAATGTATATATGTATTTAATATTTAATGTAAATATTATACATATATTTAATATATTTGTATTTAATTAATTAATTAATTAATTGTTAAATGATTAAATTAATTAAATTATAGATATTTTAAGTTATGATATTTGTTTTAATGGCTAAGTTGCCATTGTTGACTTTGTTGAAAATATCTTTAAAGTGTAATGATATTATTTTAACAAGTTGGCAACTTAAATTGAAATGAAATTAAAACAAATTTCTTGCTAATTTCCTTAGGCCAAATTCGACCAAGGCCAAAATGTAGCAAGTATATATTGTTTTGTTTTTCATTTGGTAAATAACCTAATACACTTTCTAACCTAAACTCCATTAAAGAAAACAAAAGAAGCTAGAGAGGAAGAAAAGAAAAACAAAGGAAAAAGCTTGGATTTAGTAAGTTTTCTTAACTTGCTATTAGAGAGGAAATTGTTCCTTATGTTCTAGGCTACTTCTTGTGATGTTATCATGTTGTTCTTTTCTTTATTCTTTGTGTTTTTGATGAATGGAAGTTTGGTGAAAGTGTTGAGCATGTATAATGGTGGAAGCTTGTGACTAGTGTAGTTATAAGTATTCTTTTAAGGTTTTGGAAACTTTGTTGCTAATATAGAGTTGTTGACCCACTCTTAGATGACCTATATTTGATCTAGAGTTGTTTCATTGTGTTGAGACTTTTTTTGGATGGAAGAGTGATGATTGAAGTATTGGATTTAACCAATTTGGCCTAATTTGTCCAATTTGAAGAAATTGAAAAATTAGGGTTTAAGACCACTTCCAAATTGGGGTCTGTTAATTTATATGGTGTATTTAGATGTTTATATGATGCATGTAAAATATTGGGTTGATTGGATTTTGCCTTGATGTCTTTTGAAGCATGGAAGTGTAAAATGCACAATTTGGACCCTAATGGAGGCTCACAGCCTTGGCTTGATTTTTTGGGTTTTATGTTGCAAATGGTGTTTTGACATTTAGGACAGGTTAGTTTATCTTAGAAATGATTTAGAATCATCCAAAATTGATTTGAACAATTTCGGACTAAAATGAACAAAATGCCAAGTGTAAGGGCAATTCGATAAATTCACATAAATTTGATTTATTGAATTTTATTTCATAATTTAATTATTGGGTGATTAAATAAATATGATTATTTAATTAATCCAAGAAAAAGTTTTGAAATTGGAAAATTTGATTTTCCACCGTTTCCGCTCCGTTACCGGATTTAGCCCCTAAAACCCCTACATGTGGTACACTGTACAAATCAGTTTTAAGTGTTATTTAAGAGATTGCTAATAGAATCATCAACGAGATTATACCTAAAGAGATTTGACGTTTACATATATATCTCTGAGATAATCTAGATACCTGTGACGGAAGGATTATACGTATGTAGTGACCTCGACCTGTATGGTTCAGAGATTTTATCCGTGTTCGTCATAATTTACGGGTGGGTAGATTATGGACACGAAATTGGATTTCGTGACGGATATGCCTGAACCTAGAGAGTCTCACTAATGAGATAAACTCGTAGGGCACTAGGGCAACTTTTATAAATAATACTGATTATTTATAAGTCGTTTAACGGTTAAACGAAAATAAATGCTTTTGAGATCTTTCGGCCATTTATTAAATGTCGAATTGTGATATTTGACATTTATTATTAATATATATATTTTGATTATTTAATGTAAATATAATACATATATTTGAGATATTTATATTTAATTATTTGATTATTTAAATGTTAAATAATTAAATTAATTAAATATTTAATATCTAGTTTACTTTAATTAAAGTAAGCTAAATGGCTTTATTTGATTGGTTTTCTTGGCCAATTTTGATTGGTTGGATTTGGCATAATTTTATTGGATATTTTGTGATAAACATTAATTTGATTAATTATTTATAACCACAAATATTCATTAAATCTTTTCCAATTATTGAAATAAAAATTAAAACACATGGCTATTATTTTTTTCAATATTCACGGCAATTTTGGAAAATATATAAGCCTTGGTTTTTTCTTTTTTGTTTCATTATTCCATGAACCCTAAAAATCAAATACAAAGAGAGAAAGAGAGAAAAGGAGAAAAAAGAAAGGAAAAGCTTGAAAATCAAGAAAAATTGTTTCTATCTTACTAAGCCTCAACATGTGTAGCTTAGTTTGTTCTCTACTCTTTTATGGATGTGATTTGATGATTGGGAACTAGGATGAAAGATGGAAGCATGTATATTATTTTCGATTGCTTTAAATTATTTATTAAGCATTCTTTTTAGCCATATTGATGGAAGTTGCCATTCTAGAGTTACTTAGCCGCTCATGATTGACCTAGAATTGTTCTTGAGTTATTTCATGATGGTGAGGCTTGATTGGTGTTGTGAGAATTGAATTAAAGTATTGAATTTAATTAATTTGGTGTTAATTTTGTTAATTTGTGAAATTATAAAATTAGGGTTTTTAACCTTCACCAAATTTGGGGATTTTTATATATGTGATGAGATTTAATGTATATATGATGTATATTAAATTTGGGAATTTTTGGATTTGATCTTGACATGTTTTGAACAAAAATGACCAAATTGCAAATTCTTGAAAGTTTAGGGACCATTCGGCAATAAGAGGAAAATCGGTTTCTTTGAGTTGCATATTGTATTTTCATGTATTAGACATGAATAAATCATTTTAGGATTGATTCGGAATCAATTAGAATTGTATTTGACAATTTTGGACTAAAATGATTAAAATATGAAGTTTTTCGGGCAAAACAGTAATTATTGAAAAATATGATTTTTGGGAAAAATTTCAGTTTTTAAGTATTGAGTAATTAAGATAAATTAGTTTATTTAAATTAGTTTATTTTAATTACCCAAGAAAAATAATTGAAATCAGAAAATTTTGATATTCCGCGTTCCATTACGTTTACCCGAATTACTGCCCGAAACCCCAACAAATACATCATATGGTGATTATAGATAAGTTGAATTGAGAAGCTTAGTTTAGTTTCAAAGCTTGTTTCATGACTTATATTCTAACCAAGTTTACCGATTATAGATTATCGGTAGGAATCGTAATTTTCTTCGACGAAGCGAAGTAGAACCAGCCAGATCCTAAAAATCTGTGAGTGGACCATTTTCTCAAACTGATATTTACTGATTTCTTCTGAATTAAGACTTATTTTGAGCACATAAGGCGTTAGACACGTCCACTTTCAATTATTTTTTTGAATGAGAATGTTTTAAGAAATATTTTAGAAGTGATGATTTTTAAAGCATGATTTTGATGATTTTTTTTGAAGGCATGGGAGAAAAAACCACCTCATATGTAACTTGGTACAAATATTGGAATTTACGGTTATTGAAATTGACCGATTCAGAACATGTGCACATGTAGAATAAGACTATGGGGACGACGATATGTAATGCCATTATATCCTAATTCATGGCTAGGAATGACAGATGTCTCTAGATCCTAGATTCAGGGAAAATATGGTGGCATGCATTGGGGGACATCTCGCCAATGTCATGGATTTGCATAACTGGCCCTAGTTTGGTGGCTTGGGAGATGAAGAGACGTAGCGCCCCAAGACCACTTGTTTGGTGTATGGGGGACGACGAGATGTAACTATTAGGGTTGGTGCTTTGAGCGCCAATTTCTTATGTGTTTCCCTATAAATACTTTTGTATATATTTTATTAATTAATAAAATAGACATTTTCTGTAATATAAATTGTTTTATTATATGGTAAAGACGTAAATGACCATAGAGTGATTGGTTATGATACAGTTGCAAAAGCGTCGCAACTGACATTGAGCAATATCATAACAATATCATTCTTTAACTGTTCCTGGTCAAGGTTTACAATTACTTGGTCAGTAAGTAAACCCGCTAAGACCGGTACGTGTCGTATATTGGAATATTGGATTCTAATGGTTTCTCAATGAACCATGAGTCACGAGAGACTCGTATAGACACGTAGGTGTTTATATCGGATAAACACTGAACGACTCACCGAAGATTCTTAATAGATGGTACACCAACATCAATAAGAATCTTCTCGGGTTGAGTGAGCATAGTGATCCTTCAAATTGAGGTACCAATGTGGATATATGAGGTATCCTCCAAACTTTGATGGCAGTCGCGTCACCGATCTATTTAGATCAAACCTCCGCCTGTTCGTTGGGTGTGGACTGATCCTCATGATAATTCTGTGTGTATCAAGATAGGATCTGTCAGTTATGTGTACAGAGCATAAGTATCCATTATGGAATTAGCAATCTGTTAAATCAATGGGCCTGTGGTACACTGTAGAAATTATTTCTAAGT